>JASANR010001498.1:0-82383 GCA_030849635.1 Wallacemonas sp. MBr04 | reverse complement strand
GGCACGGTGCGCGTGGTGTTGGGGTGCTCCTTCAGCTCGCTAAGCGTCTTGCGAAGCGCCACCATCTCCATGTACTGCGGCTTGTCCTCGGGCTTGTACAGCTCGCGCACCGACATCTCCAGCCCGCACACGCGCATCAGCTTCTGGATGTCGTAGGCCTCCGTCAGCGCCCACTTGGTGCCGCTCTCCACGGACGCCAGCAGCTCCTGCGACTTCTCGTGCGCAGCAGCCAGCTTCTGCTTCTGCGTCTCGCTCCAGTCGGACACGTGGAGGTCCTGGATGAACTCCTCGTTCGACAGGCACGCCGTCTTGAGCTTCAGATTGTGGATCTTCTGCTTGCGCGCGGCCTCGAGCGTCACGTCGCTCACCTCGGGCACGGTCGCGGGCGCGTCAGCCTCGGTGGGGTAGGCGAGGGCGTCGGGGGTGGACATGCTGATGGGGATGTTGGATACGTGTATGTACGGTTGGGAGGTAGTATCTGAGACTGGGTATGAACGACGACGCGAGGGAAGGAGAGTTGTTGCTCTGTGCGCGTGTGTGTGTGTGTATTAACTATTTACAAGAGAAGAATGCGGAGAGAAGGTTCGATGCTGTACAAGTCAAGCACGCGGGTAACGGAGAAAAATGAGATACAGAGAGAGGCGGGAGGGGGGAGGGGGTGTTAAAGAGTCTGACAAGAGGTTTGATCTGCAGGACAGAATGATGTTTCATGACACCGCGGCCGACCACGTACATGTGTGAGTCAGTCGAAGACTAGCGAGAGTTACACCACCAGTCAGCTCGTTTCGAGTTTCAGGTGGACTTGCCGCGACGCTTCGTGTTTTTTGTTTGACAACCGTGCATTGAAGGGTCGCAAACGTGATGTTGAGTTTTATTTTCTTTACGTGTGGAATGGACCACGTTACACGACTATCTGTGACAATGAAAACAACGCAATCACACAGACATACGCAATGGGACTATGCTCGTTGACTTGTGCTGGCTGCTGAAGCCTCCGGTGTGGCCAGGGCGGTGGTGGTCTGCTGACCTCGCGTCGGTGCCGCACGCACGGGCCCCAGTTCCGCCATCAAGTCACTCAGCACGCTTGGTGTCAAGGCACCGCCTTCCTTTTGAGAGTGGCTGACGGCCGCGAACCAACCTGTGAGAGCCGTGCGCACGGCGGGGTCGGTGTCGTCGCACTGCGCGATGATCCAGGACGCCAGGGCGGGTGATGGCGCCAGAAGCGTCGCCTGGAGCCACGCCTTGGCGAGGTCGGGGTGCGACGCCAGGGGGCGGAAGAGCGACCACGCCGGGTGCGCCTCAGCGTCCGTCATCAGCGCCGCCACGGCAGGCACGGCACACACGGACTGCACAAGCGCGGCCGCATCGTTGTCATTGGCGTCGCCTGCACCGAGTGTGGTGACGGTGGCGTGCCACAGTGTGCACTGGATTGCCAGGAAGAGCGGCAGCGAGCGCACGACGAGCGATTGGCCAGACCAAAGCCAGTCACCACCGCCACCGTTACCGTGCCCCTCCTCGCCTTGCAGGACGGGCGAGAGCACAAGGCATTGGCAGGTCTGCTGCAACAACTGTTGCGCGGCATCGTGGCGCGTGGCCAACGTGCTGACGAGCACACTGTGCAGCAGCGCGTGCTGTGCGGCCTGCTGTGAGAGAGATGCACGGGTGACTGTGGCGACGGTTGCAGCTGTCACGGCCCACAGCACTTCAACGGGGTGCGAGGCGTGCTGCACGTCCTCGTAGAGCCTCAGCTCATACCGCGCACCGGGCGTAGACAGGGATGACGCGGTGGTGTTGTCACGTCGCTGTCGGTTGAGCCGGTTGCGTGATCCCCTGCCAGGGCCTGCTTCGCCCCGGTCCTGGCCAGGTTTCGCCTCTTGTGCGCCCTCGTCATCTTGTTGTTGTGCTGGTGGTGGCGTGGATGAGCCGGAGAGGAGAGCTTTCACCTGGCTCAGTCCCGTCGCATTCGCGGCCGTGCGCTGCGATGTCGATGAGCCGGCCGATGCCTTGGCCGCCACCGCGCGTGCCTCTTCGAGTCGCGCCTGAACCTCGGCAAGGCGTGGCGCAGCCTCGTGACGCACAGCACGCCACGCCGCTGCTGCAGAAGCAGAAGCAGAAGAGGAGGAGGCTGCAGCGGTCAAGGCGGCCGTACCACCGACATACTGGTGCACGAACAGCGTCCACACAACCTCGTACGCCTGCACGGCCCACAGCGGCTGCTGACGTGCGATGCGCATGTGCCGGGCAAACACAGTTGCGGTGCGGGTGAAGAGGAGCGGGTCGCGGCACCACTGAACGTCGTACACCGTGTGCCGCGCGGTGTCCTCGGCTGGCGTGTGGCTCTCCAGGATCTCCATCACCAGCGCCGTGGGAGCGACGCGCTGACCCACCACCACTGGCACGCCATCAGCACCATCAGCATGGCTGGCCCCGTGCTGCGTCGCACCTTGGGAGAGCCCCGTGAGGCGCAGGCACCGCTCCACGCCATCGCGCGCGTACACCCACGGCACATCCTTGAGAGGCACCAGCTCTGATGTGGCACAGGACGAGGAAGAAGAAGAGGCAAGCGGCGTGCACAGGGCCTGGTGCAGCGTATCGAGCGTAAGCCCAGGCAGGCAGCGATCCATCCCGTAGTCCGCAATGCCGCCGGCGAAGCAGTCGTTGCGCACGCCATCAGCGAGTGCGAGCCCCGCCTCGCCCATGCGCAGCCCGCTGCGGCACATCTCCGCCACCACCGCCCCGTCCACGCGGAAGAGGAGACCCACGGGCTGCACGGCGGCCTCACGCTTCGCGACGCCCTGGCCTGGGGACCTGCTCGCACCATCAGCCGCCGCCAGCGCCGCCGCCTGGCGCGCGTCCTGTGCCTCTGGGGTCTCCCAGCGCACCACCGGCACGCGCGTGGCGACGAGCACCTTCTTGTTGAGCTTCTTGCTCCACACACGGCGGTGGACGAGCTTGGTGGTCTGCACGCGCACCGCACCGGGCAGCATCGCCGCGTGCCGCAGCAGACGGCACACCCGCATCACCGAGACGGAGAGCCTGAGGGCCTTGAAGGCGCTGTGCTTGGACTCCAGTAGCAGGCGCAGGAGAGGCGCCACCGCAGCTGGCGACACCGCGGCCGATGCGTGGGGAAGAAGACGGTCCAACACGGGCTCGTGCTGCATCGCCTCGTCCACTTGTGCCGTGACGTCGCTGAGCTGCGTGTGGTGGTACTTGCGGATGCGGTGGTCGGCGCTCTGGGCGGCTGCGTCCTGCTCACGCTTGTACGCGTACAGACGCTGCTGGTAAGCTTGCCTGAGCCCCGCCTGCTGCGCCAGGATCAGCTCGCTGTGCTGAGTGAGTGCCGTCACGAAGCCAAGGCTGACCTGCACCGCACTCTGCAGCGCCGCCGACATGCGGTGGCGATGGCGGCGTTGGCGGCGCGCGTGTGTCCAGGACACCCAGCGTTGCGCACCACGTCCTCGCCACGGCACCACATCAGGTGAGGGTGCCACGTGGCCCGCGGACAACCCGAGTGCGTCCCCGAGCGGACTCGCCGTCTCGAGGCCGAACTGGCACAGCGTCGCCTGCGTGCTGCAGAGCAGGAAGCCGTTCACGAGGCTATTCACGCACGCGGCGGCAACGACGGGGGTGTGGTGGCGGACGTACTCGCTGGGGCCGTACAGGCCGCCGCGCGCGGCATCAAACATCAGGGTCTCGTCCCACGGTGCCCAGCCCCGCTCAGCGCGCATTGGTGCCTCGAAACGGTTGGCCAAGGCCGCGCTGCAGCGCGTCGCCAGCGCCACCAGATTCGACTGGGCCACTGACAGCAGCACCAAGGAGCCGTTCTGATCACTGTGGTGGTGGTGGTCGCCGCGATGCCGCTGTGGTGACGAGCTCAGTGGTGGGAGTGCAGGCGCGTTGGCTTCTTGCGCAAGGCCACAGGCGATGCGGAGCAGCACGTGATGGATCTGGTGCCAGCCCTGCACGAGGCGCTGCTGTGGGCTGCCGAGTGGCGCACGTCTCTGCGCGTCTGACACACCACCTCCACTCTGCAGCAGTAGCACGTCTGTCAAGAGTGAGTGTGGTGCGCTCGTGCCGTCAGCCGGTGCTGCGGAGAGCTGCGCCAGCTCCAGCGCCTCACTCGGACAGGCCTGGAGCAGCAGACAGTCCTTCAAGAGCAGCAGCGGCGCCCAGCGATCAAGGCGTGCCCCGTCCATGACTGCATTGGTCTCGCGTGCATCGCAGTGCCGCACGCGACACTCGATGAGCGCCGTCGCGGCACGCTTCAGCAGCGTTCCGGCCGCTGCCTCCTCTGGGCTGCTTTGGCCCGCACGGACGTCGCCATCCTTTTCGCGGCGGTTCTGCTCCTGCGCCTCTCGCGCAGCCCACGGAGTGAGCCAAGGGCTCAGCTGCACCGCCGCCTCCGCTGTGTGCTCCTCACGCAGACTGAAGAAACTGCTCCACAGGCACGCTGTGTCCTGCAGAAGAGCGCGTGCGGCGTCTCCACCGGCCGCCGCTGCTGCTGCCAGCTCCGTCTCTGCCCCTGCCTCCTGTTCCTCAGCACGCCACATGGCCTCGAACGATGCCGAGACGTCTTCCGCCTCATTCACCTGCTGCTCAGTGTGCCCGTTCGCGGCTTCCAGCGCCGTCATGGCGAGGCTGCGCGAAACAGAGAGACGTGCTGGGACGCTTGCATGCGGAGAAGGGTGCACGCAGAGCTCTGCCCCGAGTCCACACCCAGCGTCGCGCAAGACGGCCTCAACAGTAGCAGTCGCAGAGAGTGCCGCATCACCACTGCCGGATAACAGCGCACCAACTCCGTCCTCCTCCTCAAGCCGGACAGCGATAAGATCGACGAAGAGCTGCAGCAAAGCCGCCACCAGAGGCGCCTGCTGCGGCACACGTCGCTGAACAACCTCCTGCACGGCCGGATCGGATGGATCAAGCGCAAAGAGAGAGTCGGCCAGCACGGCTGCCCTTCGATGATGCGCGGCATCGCCGTGATGCCATGGGCAGCAGTGCAACTGATGCAGCTCACAGTGCCCATGCTGCAGCTGTGCAAGGCAGCTGACAGAGGGGTACTGCGTGAAGCGACACGCCGACGCCGATCCCGAGGCCCCAGCCGCGTGGCAGCCACCGCCTTGAAGAGGGCAGGGATGCTGCTGAGTCGCGAACTGCACCCCGTCGCGCTCTGTCGAGCGCAGACGACGGGCCTCGCGGGTGGCGATCTCACGAGCACGACGCTCAGCCCGGGCAGCGGCGGGAGACATGGACGCGGAAGCGCTGCCAGACACCTCATTCGACACCCTGGCAGCCGCCGCAGAGGCCAGTCCCAGCACATCGTCAACAGCACGCCCACCATCACCCCGGTCTTTCCCCAGCACACGCTGCAGCATGGAGAGGGAAGCACGTGGCGCGGCGACGATCTCTCCGTCTTCGAGCTCCACCGTGGGACGCGGGGTGTGTACGCCAGTGCCGGCCGCAGCCTTCACAGGCGTCTCTGCGGTGGACTTGGCTGCGCTGCGAAGATAGGCGTGGGCTCCCGTCGCGGGAGCGGCGCTGCTCTCTGTGCGCACGCTGCGCATTGTTGGGTGCGATGAGGCCGTGTCACGCGGAGTTGAACCTCGCGGTGGCGGTGGCGGTGGCGCCGAAGCGGCAGCACCGGCTGAAGACTTTGTCATGAGCTGAGCCTCGTAGCGTTGCCCACGAAAGCGCACCAATCGAGGGTCAAGCTGCGCACCGAGGTTGTGAGGCGGCGGCAGCGGCGCAGCTGAGGCCTGCTCGTGAATGTCGGCGGCATCGGTGCCAAGGATGGACTCCGCCGCGGCGGCCACGGTGCGATCGAATCGGCCCGGGCTGATCTGCCGCGCGCGCAGGAATGACTCCGGCACCACCATCCCCGCTGCATCACGTGTCAGGGGCGACGACGAACGGGCATGGCCATGGTGACCTGGGCGTCGCCTGCGCGAAGATCGCCAGCGCAAAGCAAGTGACTGTGGGCCGCCACTGGGTGGAAGTGTAATGGTGAGGCGTGACCGTCGCCACATGCGCTTCGATGTGATGTTCTGGAGTGATACTGAGGAGGGACCAAAGTTCGCAGTGAAACAACAATAACAATGGATTCGTGCGAGTCAAAAACCGAGGCGAGTGCAAGAAAAAAACACGCGCACACACACAGCGGCTCCTTGTGTGTGCACAATAAGGTAGTCAAGAGGGAGGAGAGACGGAGCGAGGTGAAGGGAAGTAAAGAAGTGCGTTCTGCGTAGACACGATGCGTACTATGATATGATACGGTGTTGTAGAAGGGAGGGAGACAAAAGCAGTACCTTAAAGGGCAGAAGGGAAGCGAACGTTCGCGCTGTCACGATCTGCAGCACTTCCTGTGTGGTACCTCAGCAAACGCGCGCATACAGAGAGAGGAAACAGGAACAAGTGTGTGTCGTCTCAAGCGGCGACACAATAACTCTGTCCTGGCAAGTGCGCTACGTGCGGTGAGGAGTGAGGTGAAGACTTGGAAAGGAACGAGAAATGAACAAACAAGAAAAAAGGGGGAAAGTAGTGGAGACAGGAAATCAACTTTCGAAAAAAAAATCGCCGTCTTCCGTACAGGTCAATCAAGAAAACAAAGATAGAAAGGAATGAAGTGACTCGAAGCAAGAAACAGATCAGCACAGTTTCCTTTTGGCTCAGAACTCCTTCATCATCGTGGGGCGTGAGCGTGAGCGGCCCTTGCGGGTGGCACTAACTTCGCGATTGGCAGTGACGGTGCCAAGGCGCGGGGTCATGACGGCGTCAGGAGACCCGGCGCGTGGAGACATGGGCATACCCATTGTGTTGCGACGCTTGTCCTGCTCCTCGACCTCGGTGGTGGCCTGCTTCACATCCTGGTCAATCTTGCCGAGAATGTAGCGCAGCGTGTCGAAGCGGGACATGAGCTCGCGGGCCTCGGCGTCCTTGAGATTGAACATCTCGCCGGCAACGTCGAGCATGCCGTTGATGACCTCGTCCGCCTTGTACATGAGGTGGCGCAGGCCCTGCTCGTTCACTTCCGTGAGGCCGTGCATGGTGGTGTCCACGGTCTGCTCGCAGTACTCCATCAGACGCTTGATGAGATCGTTCTGAGAGAGTTCCGTCCGCTGCAGCACAGCGATCTGTTCATCCAGGACGGCGATCTCCGTAGCGAGCTGTTCCTTCACAAGGTCCATCTCGTCTTCGGTGTCAGCCAAGCGCTGCGCCGTCTCTTGGAGCACCGCTTCTGTGTCGGCCAGTCGGCCAGCTGCCTCTTGCAGGTGGTCCTCGGTGTCATCGAGCTTGGTCTGGAGCTCATCGGCGCTGGCGCTCTTCTCCTGCAGCTGGGCAGCCGTGTCCTGGAGAGCCTCGGCGGTCTCGCGCAGCTGCTCCTCGGTGTCGTCGAGCTTGGTCTGGAGCTCATCAGCAGCGGCGCTCTTCTCCTGCAGCTGGGCAGCCGTGTCCTGGAGAGCCTCGGCGGTCTCGCGCAGCTGCTCCTCGGTGTCGTCGAGCTTAGCCACGGTCTGGTCGTTCAGCTGCTGCGCCAGAGTCGTCTCGCGTGTGTGCAGGTCCTTCATGCGCGCGAGGGCCTCGCTCAGGTTCTCGGCCACCTCCGTCTTCTCTGCAAGCGCCGCCTGAACGTCGCGCAGCTGCACGTCACGTACCTTGAGCGTTCCACGCGTCGTCTCCAAGTTCGCCTGTGCGGTCGCCAGCTGCTTTTCCGTGCTCTTGAGCTCGTGACTCGTGGACGCCAGCTTCGCGGCGTAGGTCGTGATCTGCTCCGCGTTGTCTGCGCTGGACGTCGCGTGAAGGTTTGTCAGAGTTTGGAGTTGCGCCGTGAGCTGGGCAATCTCGCGCTCACCGGTGTTCTTCTCCTGCTCGAAGGCGCACTGCGTGTCCTCGACGGAGCGCTGCAGCGTGTCGGCCTCAGCGCGCAGAGACTCGATCATCGCATTCAACTCCTCCTCCTTCGCCGCAGACTGCGTGGTGAGGGTGGCAGTCTCCTTGCGGCTGTTGTCGAGCATCTGCTTGAGAGACTTGACCTGGTCATCGAGTTGCTGCTGGAGTGCGTCGTTTGTCTCCTCATTCTCACGTTGCATCTTGGCGAGCTGGGCCTTGAGACTGTCACACTCGTCCGTCTTCTTCTGCAGCGCCTCCTCGAGCTCGCGAATGCGGCGCTTTAGGGCCTCCACTTCGCTCTCAGTGTGACTCTTGAGTTCGTCGAACTTGCCAGCCTCCTCGCCAAGCATTGCCTCCAGAGCGTCCTCGTGCGCCTCCTGCATGGCCTGCATCTTGGTGTTCATGTCGCGGAGCTCGTCCTCCAGCATGAGGTACTCGCCGTACAGGATCTGCCGTTGCGCACCGAGCTGTGTGTCGGCGTCGGCAAGGGTCTTCTGGACTTCCTCCAGCTCTGTCGACAGGTGCAGCGCGATTTCGTCGTTGTCGCAGTTCTGCAGCTGGCCCTCAAGCTCAGCGATGCGGGCAAGGAGCTTCTCAATCGTGCCGAGGAGCTGATACTCGGCGTAGAGGGCCTCCTTCTTGCGCAGGTACTCGTCGCGGAGACGCTCGCTCAGGTCCTCGCCATCGACGCTCTCCTCCTCGCCCTCCTCCACGACGGTGTTGACCTTGGCGTGGGTCGACACCTTCTTGGCGCGGTCAGCAAAGCGGAGCGTCTGCACAGAGAGGTTCGCGTCGGCCTCACTCGGGGCGATCGTGACGACCATGGTGGAGATGCTGTTGCCGCCCAGAAAGTCTTTGAGAAGCTTGGTCAGCGTGCTGTTGCGGAACTCGGGAATCGGGCGATTACGATCGTGACCGCGGGTCGCGACGGCCTCAATGCACGAGCCGAGAGCCAGCAGCGACAGGTTGATGTTGCGCGCCTGCTCAAAGGCAAGGCCCTCCTCCGTGCCAGCCAGCTTGATGCGCTCGCAACCGGCGAGATCGGCAAGCAGAATCTTGGCGCAGCGCGGCTTCAGATCGAGAGATCCGAACTCGGTCGTGATCTCCAACATGAACAGCGTGTGAGCACGGGACGAGTGATCGTGAATGTTGGTCGCGGCGAACGTGCGCAGAGGCTCCGCCTTGTTCAGCACGGCCATGACATCGTTGTAGTCGCGCACAACCGGCATCTTGGCTCCGACCACCTGAAAGACGTTGCGCTTCACGTCGTGACGCACGGAGAGCTCCTTACGCGCGTTGAGCAAGTCAAAGACATCCTCCAGGTATACCTCCAGCATCGAGGCACGCACCGTGTACTTGACACCCTTCTGCACACTGTTGGCCGCGCGTGCAAAAATCATGTTGCAGACACGTGGAATGAGGCCCTCCTCAGTTGATCCCAGCGACCCAACGGGGCCGAAGGAGGTGTACGTCTTGCCACTGCCGGTCTGGCCGTACGCCATGACAGCGGCGTTGTAGCCCGCCAGCGCGTTCTCCACGAGAGGGCGGCCAATCTCCTCGAAGACATCCTCCTGTGACGTGTAGGCCTTACCTGACGGGCACTCGCGGTCGCTGCTCCAGAAGCAGTTGTCGAAGTTGAAGGTGAAGCTTCCCTTCTTGGGGACCTGCACTGAGACGCTGTTGTCGGTCATGTCAACCGCCAGCTGCTTCTTGGCGCCGGACTTCTCCTCCGCACTGAACGCACGCACACGCACGTACACGTTGACGCGGTTGTTCTGCTTTGCGACGAGCGCGCGGCGGAGCCCCAGCATGGTCGAGCCGCTGCGCTTGAAGAGGCTCTTGGTGATGTTCGCGGTGGTGGGCGACACCGCGGCCACGGACGTGGGAGAGCCGGCGCTCGTGGGGGTGGTGATGGGGACCGTCTCGATGTGCTCCGAGTCGCAGGTGGCTGTCTCGCCATCAGAGGACGAGTCCTTCGGCTTCGCGGTGGCCCGCGGCGAGACCGGTGGCGGGGTGCGCGTCTGGACGGTGGGTGACTTGCCCGTTGGGGTGGCTGCACCGCGCGCGGAGGCCTTCTTCAGTGGCGTCGATGACCGCAGCGGTGTGCCTGGTGTGCTGGTGCTGTTCTTGCGGGTGCTGTGGCTGGGGGCCGCTGGACTGCGTGAAGAGTTGTTGCGTTTGAACTCCATGGCTCGTTACGAGAGGTAAAGTGTGTGGTGAGTCTCAGCAGATGTCTAGGGCCGGCACGAGGGATGCTACCTGGATGCGAGATACGATGGCAAGGGTCGCGAGGGTGTCCACGTGGAGTGACTTTCTCAGTTCGCAGATGCTTACTAGCGCGAAGCACGGAGATCAAACAGAAACAGAAAACGAGAAGATGGGGTGGAAAAGGGGAAGGAAAGAACTCAGCTTGGTTCTGTGTACAGAGAACAATCTTTGTGTGGATCTAAGTTGTGAAAAAAAAAAGGGAAATGAACAAGAAAACAAAAAAGTGTAGGAAACAAGAATGCAATCGCTGTTCTCGTCAGAGATGGATGTAGACTCGGTTTCTTCCTTTTTTGGATGCAGCTAGCTGTTACTTTTTAACTTACAAAACAGGAGGGGCAAGCACACGCGCCGTGAGTGGTGTATAAGGTGGGAGAGCTTGGAGGTGTGTGTGCGTGTATCTGATGACTGTCCTGTAATGATGTGAAGTGGATCTGACGCTGCTGATGCAAAGGAAACAAAAAAGAACGAGCCAGTAGTCAAACGAGATGAAACAGAAAGAGAAGGTAAACAAGGTGGATCTAGTGAAAACAAGTGGGGGGATACAAAAACGAGTACGGGGAAAAAGGAAGGGAAGTAAACGAAAAAAGAAAGCCGGTCCTATCAAAACGGGCGTGCGAAAAACGAAACTCAAAAATGAAGTGAAGCTTCAAAAAGTGTTGCTGAGTACTTTGAGAAAAGTAGCTGGGCAAAGTGCTGATAAGCGTAGGAATGCAGAGAAAGCAAAGTAAAGATCAAGTATCTGTGTGTACGTGTGTGTGTGAAAAGGATGTGCGTGTGTTCGAGAAACAGAATTGAAGAAGTGGGAAACAAGTGTCACAACGCCACAAACCAGACGTCGCAACGAGCATGAAGACAAGTCGGGTGTGAAGGAGAAGGAGGCGTGGAATGAGAATGATCGTGCGAGTTGTATATCAGGTGCTTGGTGCCAGGGAACGCGTGTGGTGTACAAGGATAGCGCGATGCGTACGCACACCCCTCTGTGTGTGCGTGTATCCACGGGTGTGGGCTTCGAATAACATGTCCGGTCAAATTCAGTGACGTAAGCTCCGACAGCTTTCTTCCCCCTCCCCCTTGCTTCCTGTTTGGTGCTCTCGGATGGTTGCGCCATGAATTCATCGAGGCAAGGGGCAGGAAGAGAGTGGGCAGGGCACGTTCCTGTTTGACTTCATTCGGTTTTTTTTCTTGCGAAAGGGAAACAAGAACGTTGGGTAAAATTTCAAAAACGTGAACATATTTGGGACGCCTTTCTTTTTCCTTGTCCTTTTGCCTTGAGTAGCGGAACTCAAAGTTTGAACAAAACAAAAAAAATGAAGAACAGGGGGAAAAAAACAAGCGAGCAAGTACACAGTCTGCTTTGTGGTTCTCATCCCGTCTAGTACTCTGACATCATTGGTCGAGAAGGGGAGCGCTTGCTGCTGCCCTCTCGGTACTGCTGCACATTCGCAGAGGCGCGCTGCTGGAGACGTGGTGACGACATGAGAGAGTTGGAGGCCTTGACGCCGACGCTGTTGCGATCCTGAACCTCCACCTCAGTTGTGGCCTCCTTCACATCCTGGTCGATCTTGCCGAGCACACGGCGCAGCATTTCAAACCGCATGTTGTTCTCGCGCGCCTCGCTGTCGGCCGCCAGATGCAGTGACTGCAGCCGCTCAGCCTCCTTGGACGTCACGTCGCAGACCTCGTCAATAGCCGCCTTGGACGCCTTCGTGAGCTCGGCGAGACCAAGCGTGTGAACGTCACTGAGGCCAGCGAGCGTCATCTCGTAGTTGCTTCGCGTGCAGTCCAGCAAGTGCGCGATGAACGCGTTCTGGCTGCTCTCAACCTGCTGAGCTTCCTTCAGGAAAGCTTCGGACTCGGTGAGCTTCTGCACCATGTCCTGCAGCTGCTCTTCCGTGTCAGCCAGCTCCTTCTGCGTCTGAGAGATCTTCTGGTTTGCCTCCTCAAGCTCGGAAGTCAGATTGTCAGCGGCATCACCCTTCTCGCGGATATCAGCTTCCATCTGTTCAACCTTACCACAGTATTCCTCAATCTGCTGGTTGGCCTCCTCGAGCTGCTGCTCGGTCTCCTGGATCTTCTGGTTGGCCTCCTCGTTCTGCTGGTTGGCCTCCTCAAGCTGCTGCTCAGTCTCCTGGATCTTCTGGTTGGCTTCCTCGAGCTGCTGCTCAGTCTCCTGGATCTTCTGGTTGGCCTCCTCAAGCTCGGAAGTCAGATTGTCAGCGGCATCACCCTTCTCGCGGATGTCAGCCTCCATCTGCTCAACCTTACCACAGTACTCCTCGATCTGCTGGTTGGCCTCCTCAAGCTGCTGCTCAGTCTCCTGGATCTTCTGGTTGGCCTCCTCGTTCTGCTGGTTGGCCTCCTCAAGCTGCTGCTCGGTCTCCTGGATCTTCTGGTTGGCCTCCTCGTTCTGCTGGTTGGCCTCATCAAGCTGCTGCTCGGTCTGCTGGATCTTCTGGTTGGCCTCATCAAGCTGCTGCTCAGTCTCCTGGATCTTCTGGTTGGCCTCCTCGTTCTGCTGGTTGGCCTCCTCAAGCTGCTGCTCGGTCTCCTGGATCTTCTGGTTGGCCTCCTCGTTCTGCTGGTTGGCCTCATCAAGCTGCTGCTCGGTCTGCTGGATCTTCTGGTTGGCCTCATCAAGCTGCTGCTCAGTCTCCTGGATCTTCTGGTTGGCCTCCTCGTTCTGCTGGTTGGCCTCCTCAAGCTGCTGCTCGGTCTCCTGGATCTTCTGGTTGGCCTCCTCGTTCTGCTGGTTGGCCTCATCAAGCTGCTGCTCGGTCTGCTGGATCTTCTGGTTGGCCTCATCAAGCTGCTGCTCGGTCTCCTGGATCTTCTGGTTGGCCTCCTCGTTCTGCTGGTTGGCCTCCTCAAGCTGCTGCTCGGTCTCCTGGATCTTCTGGTTGGCCTCCTCGTTCTGCTGGTTGGCCTCATCAAGCTGCTGCTCGGTCTGCTGGATCTTCTGGTTGGCCTCATCAAGCTGCTGTTCAGTCTCCTGGATCTTCTGGTTGGCCTCCTCGTTCTGCTGGTTGGCCTCCTCAAGCTGCTGCTCGGTCTCCTGGATCTTCTGGTTGGCCTCCTCGTTCTGCTGGTTGGCCTCATCAAGCTGCTGCTCGGTCTGCTGGATCTTCTGGTTGGCCTCATCAAGCTGCTGCTCGGTCTCCTGGATCTTCTGGTTGGCCTCCTCGTTCTGCTGGTTGGCCTCCTCAAGCTGCTGCTCGGTCTCCTGGATCTGCTGGTTGGCCTCCGCGAGCTGCTGCTCAGTCTCCTGGATCTTCTGGTTGGCTTCCTCGAGCTGCTGCTCGGTCTCCTGGATCTTCTCGTTGGCCTCCTCAAGCTGCTGCTCAGTCTCCTGGATCTTCTGGTTGGCCTCCTCGAGCTGCTGTTGAGTGTCCTGAATCTGCTGGCCAGCTTGTTCAACGTCGCGCGTCTTGGACTGCACAGCCTTCTGCAGGTCTGCGTGCTTCTCCATCGCGGCGGTCGTCTCACGATCGTGACGCTCCTTAAGCTCCTCGAGCTCGCTGGCAAGAGCTTCGGCCTGTCCGAGGTTTTCGGCGGACTGGGACGTCATGTCGTGCAGCTGCGCCACCAAATCGGCGTGACGAGACGCCGCGCGCTCGCGCTCCTTCACCTGAGAAGTCTGCACCTGATGCACCTCATCCTGCAGCGCCTCCACAGCGAGACGGTGAGCCTCCTGCTGCTTCTCTGCCGCCTCGGAGGCATCTTCAAGGGCCTGCTCAGCAGAGGCAAGCTGTGCCTGAAGCTCCTGGCGCTCAGCGTCACTGGTGCTGACAAGCTCGTCGTAGCGGTCCTGGAGAGCGGTGAGGTCGCTGCTCAGCTCCTCGCACTCGGCGCTCTTGTCCGCGAGCTGCTTCTTGAGCTTCTGCACCTCCTGCTTGAGGGCCGCGACCTGCTTCGCCAAGTCGTCCGCCTCGCCACTCTTGTCCTCAAAGTCGTGGCGGAGTCCTTCGAGTTGCTTCAAGGCCGTGGCAGCGCGGTGCGCCTCCGCCTCGCGCTCCTTGTGCGCCTCGCTCAGGCGCTGCTCGTAGTTGCGCTTGAGTTCCTCGCAGCGGCCAGCCTCTTCGCCGAGCAGGGCTTCGAGTGCCTCGTCGTTCTCCTCCTTCATTTGCTGCATCCTGGCGTTCAGCTCGCGGAGCTCGTCCTCAAGGCCAAGGTACTTGCCGTACAGGATTTGCTGCTGGATGGACAGCTGGTAGTCGCAGTCCGTGAGCGCCTTCTGCGACTCCGCAAGGTCGGCATTCACGCGCAGCTTGAGATCCTCATCATCCGGGTCCGCGTGGAGCTTGTCCTCGAGGTCGGCCATGCGGACGAGGATCTGCCCGATTTTGCCCTTGATCTTGTACTCCTGGTAGAGTGCCTCCTTTTTGCGGTTGTACTCGTCGCGCAGCTCGTCGCCCATGTCGTTGCCGTCCGCGTTCGCATCCGCGGCCTTGGCCTTGACGGTGTTGACCTTGGCGTGCGTCGTGATCTGCTTCGCGCGGTCACCGAAGCGGAGCGTCTGCACAGAGAGGTTCGCATCGGCGGCACCAGGCGAGATGGTCACCATCATGGTCGACACGCTGTTGCCGCCGAGGTAATCCTTCAGCAGCTTGGTCAGCGTGCTGTTGCGGAACTCGGGAATCGGCTTGAGAGGATCGTTACCGCGCGCTGCGACGGCCTCAATGCACGAGCCGAGAGCCAGCAGCGACAGGTTGATGTTGCGCGCCTGCTCAAAGGCAATGCCCTCCTCCGTGCCAGCCAGCTTGATGCGCTCGCAACCGGCCAGATCGGCAAGCAGAATCTTGGCGCAGCGCGGCTGCACGGTTGAGTCAGCAAACTCAGTCGTGACCTCCAACATGAACAGCGTGTGAGCACGGGACGAGTGATCGTGAATGTTGGTCGCGGCGAACGTGCGCAGAGGCTCCGCCTTGTTCAGCACGGCCATGACATCGTTGTAGTCACGCACGGGGATGGTCTTGGCCCCCACGACGTCGAACGTGTTGGTGGCAAAATCGTTGCGGAGACTCAGAGACTTGCGGTTGTGGAGAAGATCGAAGACCTCCTCCAGGTACACCTCCAGCATCGAGGCACGCACCGTGTACTTGACACCCTTCTGCGCGGCATTGGCGGCACGCGCAAAGAGCATGTTGCAGACACGCGGAATGAGGCCTTCGTGCGGTGTGCCCAACGACCCAACGGGGCCGAAGGAGGTGTACGTCTTGCCACTGCCGGTCTGGCCGTACGCCATGACAGCGGCGTTGTAGCCCGCCAGCGCGTTCTCCACGAGAGGACGGCCGACGCGGTCAAAGACATCCTCCTGTGACGTGTAGGCCTGGCCAGACGGGCACTCGCGGTCGCTGCTCCAGAAGCAGCCGTCGAACTGGAAGGGGAAGCGCCCCTTCTTGGGCACGTCGACGATGACCTCGTCGTCCTTCATGTCGACGACGAGGCGGCCCTTTTCGCCCGTCTCATCGTCACGGAACGCACGCACACGCACGTACACGTTGACTCGGTTGTTCACCCCCGGCGTGTCACCCTTCTTGAGGCCTGACGCGCTGGAGTTGCTGCGCTTGAATCCACTCTTGCTGCCCGTGGTCGAGTTACTGCGTTCAAAGGCCTGGGTCTTGCTGGCGGCCTTGGAGTTGGTCCGCTCAAACGCCGTCGGTGCGTCGGTTGCCTGCTTGCGCGGTGTCTGCCGTCCCGAGGCGGGGGCGGGGCTGCGCGGGGGCATCGGCGGTGCGGCCATGCTCGATGGCGTCTTTGACAGCGCCGCGTCTTCGCTGCCGCGGCTGGACTTGCGCAGCGGAGTCGACGTGCGGAGTGGCGTCGTGCCAGATCCGGCCGCGCTTGCACGGCGTGCCGAGGTCAGAGGACCACGAGAAGAGTTGCTGCGCTTGAACTCCATTTGAGAGAACGAGGAAGTTTACGGCTGAGTGCGAGAGTCAAGTCGTACAGGTGACACCCGAGACGTGGAGAAGGGGGAAAAAAGGAAAGAGTTCTTGAAAGGGTCGTTGGTAACTTTGTGTTCTGATTGTAACTGAGTCTGGCAGCAGCAGTGATATAAAGCAGCTGGAGAACCACAGTTGACAGTTGACAGGTACAGAGGCAAAGAGAAAAAAAACGGAGCGACGGTGACACAAGACGGTGTGGTATCGAATCAAAAACAAAAACAGGGGAAAACGAAAACGATGTGTTGGTGGGTCTAATGAAACAAAAAAAGAGAAAATTGAAAAAAAAATGTAGAATCTCTGTTGTTGTCGTTTTCGTCTGCCGAAGATGGTACACGACGACGGAGAAAAAAGACGCACGGGTGCTTGGCTACTGAGAAGAGCGCGAAGTAAACGGAGAGATTGAGGAAGAAAAGTGTTGAAGGTGCGGTGTACGTGTGTAGCACGATCAATAAAAAACAAAACAAGATGTAAAAAAGGAAAGGTTTGGTGGAGGTACAAGGGAGATGGAAAAGAGTTCTTTTTAGAAAAAAGCGGGATCTAAACCGAAAACGAAACAAAAAAAAGGTAGGAGTTCGAGAGAACTGTGGGGAAACTGGTTAGCTCAGAGGGAACGTATACTGAAAACTTGAATGGAATGATGTGAGCTCGTGGGGGGGGGATAGGGGGAACTTGAGTTGGAGTGCACCAGACAGTATATGATAGTAGAGAGTTCGCGAGAGGAGAGGTGGAATGAGGCAGTTGAGAAGGCGTGTATGTTGTGATCGTGTTCCCAGGTTCGTTCGCTGCTCATGGTGCCACTGGTGAAGAAACAGTCGTATTCACAGACACGATGATAACAAGGTAAACAGACCCGCAGGCCATGATAAACGACTGGCTTCACAGGTTGTCTGGACGAGGCGGTGATTACGAAGCAACCCATCCGCGTTAACCAGTTCGTGCTCGTGTTCTGCGGCACACTTAATCTCTTACCTCACAGTGGAGCTAAGAGTGTGGGAGTGAGAGTGAGAGACGGGAGGGGGGTACTTTCAGGAGCGTTGTTTTTGCTTTGCTCGTATTTTTGATGTTGTTTGTCACACACAAATCCACAACGAGTAGCGCGCGGTTGCTCAATCAACCACTGAAGGAGAAGAGATTACAGATAGTGACGCTTCCGAGAAAGAAGGGGAAAAAAGAGGGAGAAAGAAGGAAAACGGGTACAGCCGAGGTTTGCTCGCTTTTCGGGCACTCGTGCAGGCGCAGTGCCAGACACTCGCGAGAGATAAGAACGAAGTGAAGCAACAGAGTAGCATGATCACAAAACGCTCGCATGAAACCAAAACAACAATAGTCTGAGACGCGCCATGCACACAAATAAACAACACCCGAATTCCAGAAGCCATCGACAACAAACACACACACGAGCCAGCAAGCAAAATAGAGGGAGAGAGAGAAAAAGAAAAAAAAAGCTGCACATGCATGTGCCTGTCTCTGAGACAGGGATGGGGTGGAAAAAAATGGGGGAGGGAAAATAGAACTGACGATAGCGAACCAGAAGGTAAGTGAGGGACTACTTGTGTCGGCTGTCACCGAAACGCTTCACCATGTAGTCACGCGTCAATGACGCTGTCTCGGCGGACTGTGACGCGCCCTGCGAGCCGAATGTGTTGATGAGTTTCGAGACGGTCTTTGGAAGCGCCGTGTTCATGACGATGGTCTGGCTGTTCACGAGCACGCCACCGTTAACGGGGTAGTACAGCAGCATTGAGCGCACCTTGGCGGTGGAGTCGATCTTGCTGCTGTCGCGCTTGGTGCGCTCCATCATGATCGCCTTGCCAGGGACCATGCCATCCGCTGCCTTGAAGGACGCCAGCGTGCTGGGGTCGGTGATCTCGCTGACCCGAAACTGAATGGTCATTGAGAAGACAAACTTGATGATTGTCATGACGATGCGGAAGGTGTCGCTGCGCTGTTGTGGCTCGAGCTTGCTGCCCGACGGCTGGCACGCCTTCTCGTAGTCGGTTGACGCGACCAGCGCTGGGGTAATGTCGGAGAGGCGCGCGCCAGGCAGCATATACATGGCCTTGACGAGAATGACAATGTACTTGTGTCGCTCGTCGGGGTCGTCAATGTCGATTTTGGGTGTGTTGTTTTCCTTCTCCTCGTCCTCGAAGCTGCTGAGGTTGACGAAGAGACGGATAATCTCGAGCGACTCGGCATCAAAGTTAGCGGCGGAGCCACACATGAAGCGGAACACGATGGAGCCCGAGTTGAGTGTGTTGATCGACTGCTGCTGCGAGAGGAAATCCCAGGTGTCGTTGACGACGTGCGACTTGACGCGGTCCTTGAGGTTGATGTTCTGGCACGTCAGCGCGAGCAGCTCGTAGTGCTCCACCTTCTTGTTCTGCTCATGCAGGCGGCGAGAGCGGGACATGGAGAGGCTTGGCTCGGGGGTCGCCTCGGCACTGCCCTGCGAGGACACCTCCGGGTCCTGGTTGCCTGGCGACGCAGGTGAGAAGGTGTGCTGATCGCCCATCGCGGTGGAGCTGCCGAGGGACGCCGTGTCCGCCTCCACACCAGGCGCGTGGATCGTCAGCACCTTCTTCTTGGGGGACACGCTCTCACCCGCTGGCGGGGCTGAGTTCCACGGCTGACGCCGCTGACGGATGGTCGGCACGACGCGATAGACGGCGAGCTGGAGCAGCGCCATGTTCGTGTTCCACGCCTGTTCAATCGACAGGCGATGCATCTCCTCGACCTCGCTGAGACGCATAACCTTGTCCGGCAGCGTGGCGCCGTCGTCGATGTAGAGCCCATCTTCGTGGCTGATCGGGGCGGACGTGTTGACGCCAGGCAGACTCATGCTCTTCTCGAGGCTGGCCCCGCCAGCGCGGTTGAGGGAGATGCTCTTCTCCAGGATACCTGTGGCTTCCTTGTCTTCGGTAATTTGCATCACGTTGTTCAAGAAGGTCTGCACCGCCGCCTCGTTGACCTCCTTGAAGTTGTTGGTGAAGCTCATGTTGGGATCGAAGCCCATGCCGGCGGTGCTCGCGCCAGGGTCGTCGCGCATGGTCTGGTCAAAGCCTACGAGGCTCAGACTGGCCATATCGTCTGTTTGGCCAGACGACTCTGGGACGACAACGTCGAACTGCACCGCAGGGAAGCGGCCGCCCTCGATCTCCTCGAAGCGGTCCACGGGCTTGCCCTCCATGCCCGCGGTGGTGCGCATATCCGACGGCTTCACACCGTCTGTGGCCATACCTGACCCGCCGCAACAGGATGCACCCATGGTCGCCAGTGTGATGAGTTTTTTTAATTTTCTTTGCTTTGTCTTTTTTGTGTGTGCGTGTGTCTGTGTCTGCCAACGCGTGCAACCAGCGAGAGGATGGAGACGCCGGGTGAGAGGTTCAGACTTGAAAAACGGGAGACAACGAACAACAGAGAGAAGAGAAAGCGAAAATTATATATAAGCAAATGCTTTCTTCTGTATTTTTTTTTTGAGCAAGCAGAGCGACCAGCACGAGCAAGTGACTTTGCGTCAATACGGAATTTGCTTTTAACGCGGCCCACGCCACACGAAGAAGAGGAAGAAGTGCGACAAGCAGGGGAGGTTGCGGCCGAGGTGAAGCTGGGGTGAAGCGGTGAAGCAAGTCGGAGGCGACCAAGATGCCATGTCAAATACAGTCCAGGGCGCATCAAGCGTGCATGACAACAGATAATGAGGATGCCAGTTCACCCCCATTATCTCCACTTTTTTTTGCTCACGATGCGCGTAGAGTCAGAAAGAGCGGGGACTGGCGAGAGAAGGAAGGCGCGCACACCTTGAAGTGTTGCAAAGTGTGTCACGACGAAGGTGAGCAGGGGAAAAACAAAGGAAGTTCACGCTCCACTTGCTGACCACAATTTGATCGACGTTTCTTGGTTTCAACTCTTCTTCTGATGATGATGATGAGACAGGGAGATAGAGAGATGCGGCCACTATGCACACACACGCACACGCACACAACGTTGGGTCACAAGGTGGCGCTAGTCTCCTTGCCGAGTGTGGCAACGAAAGTATGGAGTGGGCGGCAAACTGAAGTGAGACGAGTCAAGCACAGCAAACAAAGGGACAGATGAATTCAAGAGGCGTTATTAAAGAGAATCAAAACGAAACAAAGCACGCGCGCAAACGCAACAGCGAGCACGCAGCAAAGAGAGCTGTCGGTGCTACCCACTCTTCTTGTCAGACACGCCAGCTGCCGTGGAAGAGGAACTGGCATCGATTTGCTTGAAGACCTCCTTGGGGACCCCGAACGGCACCTTCGCCACGAGCTCATCGGCTTCCACGAAGATGACGTTGGGTGGCTTGGTGCCCTTGCCCTCAGTGGCTGCCGGCGCAGCGGTGGCGCTAGGGTCTGCGCTCTTGCCACTCGTCGTCGCTGACGCGGTGTCGCTGGCCGCTGCGTTGGAGCCCGCGGTGGTGCCCGAGCTGGACGTCGTCGTGCTGGCGGCAGCAGCTGCCGACGCCGTGTTGAGGTTGTTGGCCTCAACAATGTAGTGGAGAATGGCCTCGGAGTGGAAGTAGCCCCACGGGATGATCACCTCGCCCTCCACCTCCTCCTCCACCCACTTCTCGCACTGCAGGCGCGCCACGCCGGCCACGCGCCGCTCGCGCTGCTTGCGGATGATCGGGAACGACCCAATCTCCGCCACTGACACGCTCGAGGGCAACCGGCTGCCCTCGGCCTCCAGGCGCGCCGACTCTTCAATGAGAAGCTTCTGGACCTCCTTCATGTTGAGGTCAGCGTGATTGTCCAGGTTCATTCCGCAGAGAGCAGCCATCTTGGGCTTCAGGTAGCACTCCTGGAGACGCACGCTCTTCTCGTACTCCTTGACGGCGTCGTACCGCAGTGCGACCTCGTTGCAGATCTCCTGCATCACCTCTGGTGAGTAGAGTGTGTTGTCGTCTGCCTTGCGCCGCATCGCCTCCTGCAAGTCGCGGGTCGAGGCAATGTCGCGGTACTCCTGCAGCTGGACCTTCTCGGCCTCGTCATTATCGCAGATGCCCTCGAGCAGAATGACCACGTTCTTGTTGCGGCGCGTCGCCTGCTGCATGTACTCGAGGACACGGTCGTAGAAGGCGATACTGGCGACGTGGAGCGTGGGAATGATGGTGATGCACGGCACCGCGAGGCTGGCCTCCACGTGCGGTGGGCCCACCTTGCCTCCGGCGTACCGCGCATTGATGCGCCGCCAGCGGCTCCCTACAACGAGCAGCTCATCGTACGCACCACGACGAAGCGCGGAGCGAAAGAACATGACGTGCCGCTTCACAGGCAAATGTGTGTGTGTGTATGTGTGTGCAAGAGAGGGACAGCGAGTTGTGTCTCCCGTTTTTGTTTTTTTGAGGTAGTTTTGTTTTCCTTTGTTTTTGACGGGAGACTGTCGCACGTACAGCTCCACTGTTTTTTTTTTTTTGTGAGAGACAGTCCAGCAGAGAAAAAAAAAGGAGAGCAGAATGAAAGGAGGAAGACGAATGGTGATGTGAACATTTTGAAGTATGCTGGTGCATCAGGATGATAGCCTGAGCAACGTACACAGGGTGGCGCGACGCGGACGCCTTACGGGATAAAGTCTCTCTCTCTCTCGGTCTGTCTACTTTTCTGCCACTGTGCCTCTCCTCCTATGTGACAGTGATATCCGTTTGTCCACGCGCCACTCACTTTATGTTTTGTTCTTCTTGTCCATGTTGTCTTACGTGAGAACTGTTACGTTTCTGTGAGGACACACACGCGCACATATATCTTTCTCTTGCCGTTTATCATGGTTGACCATGAACGCCGTTCCGTTTACGCAATGGCGCGGAGCTTCGGAATGAGCGCGGTGTGAATGCGGCGCTGGTGTTCAGCGCGCAGGTTGGTCAGCTTGCTCAGCTCTCTCGACACCGTCACGGCGTGGGCGGGCGACAAGCCCAGGTCGCGCACGATGAGCTCGCGCACCACGGCCGCGACCAAGGCGTCGCCCAACAGCACACTCCCGAGTTGGTTGGCGAGCTGCAGGATGCGGAGAAGCTGTGGCAGGCCCGCCCCGCGCACGTTGGCGATAAGCTTCACGGACAGCTCCTGCCCCAGGCGTCGCAGCTCCGGCACGAGCTGCAACAGGAGCTCAACGGCGGCCTTGATCTCCGCGGCCTCGAGTGCATCAGGACTGGCGGTGCTGGCCTCCTCCGGCGACGACGACGACGGCACCAGCGCGCGTGCCTCGGCGAGGCTGTCTGCGAGCATCTCCAGTGCCTCAAGCTGCTGTGGGAACGAGACGAAGCTGGAGGCGGCGCAGAGAACATCTGTGATCTGCTCGCTCAGCTGACTCACCACATGCTGATAGGCCGCACGCCGCTGAAGTGCCACCTCAGCCTCCGCCATGGCGCTGTCGGTCGCCCGCGATCGGCTGCTGCTGCTGCTGTCGGGTGGAGCAGTGGTGGTGGCCGTGACGGCGTGCATCGACAGCAGCCCATCGGCGTACACCCGCAGTACGGCGAGCAACTCGGTGACAGTGAAGTCGGTCGCCAGGAACACAACACGCTTCTCCATCGCCTGCGACAGCGCGAGAGACGCCGTGTGCGACGCCCCGACAGCGGAGAAGACCATCGCGACCGACCGCGCACAGGCCGTCGACTGGCGCGCCACGAAGGCATCGATTAGCGACTTTTCGCAGGCCGCATCACACAGGTCGAGGCCCTGCAGCGCCGTGTACAGTACCGCCACGTCCATCGACTCCAGCTCGCCACTGCGCGCCATCGCCGCGGGAGCCAGCTTATCGCGCAGCCCCGAGAGCGACTGCTGCACACGCTCGGAAGAGGCGCCAAAGGCATCGAGCACGTCGACCAGCTGAGCCGCCGAGAGGCTGTCGAGGTCCTCCTCGATGTTCACCATGACGTTGTGCAGCAGCGCCGCCGGCACGTCCTCCTCGGCCCCCACAGCGCGCAGCACCTGCACACTCTCCTCCAGCGTCATCTCAGGCACCTTCTCAACGAGCTCTTCGGCGAGAAGACGGAAAAGGGGGCTCTTCTCCTTCCGCAGTGCGGGGAGCGCGGCGAAGAGGCACACCATCTCGTTCGCGCTCAGGTCCCCCACCTTCATCTGCAGCTCGCGCATCACGCGCTCCACCTGGGCCGTGTCCCAGAACCCAAAGAAGGCGGCACACTGGAGAAAGGCGACCATGTCGCTCTCCCGCGCCGCGCGCAGGTCGCAGAGTTTGCCGCTGAAGTACTTGTACTCGCCGCGGAGGAGGTTGCGCTCATGGTAATCCTGCGTGGCCTCGTAGCGGACCTTGACGCGCACCATGCGTCGACAGATCTCCGCCATGGGGACCGGACGCTCTGACATGAGGTAGCTGCGCTTCGTCTTCTCCAGTTCCACGAGGCTGCTTTGCCGCCAGAAGACGTACCCCGGCGTGCGCTTGGCGAGCAGTGCGAGGGGGCGGCGCAACATGTGCGCGTGAAGAACTGACAGAAAAAATGGTTTGCTGAAGGAAATCAGACACGGAGTGTCAACACCACTGTGCAGCGAGGCGGCAAGGTGTGTCAAAACGGCTGCCCTTTTGCGTAACTCTTTGACAAAACAGAGAGTGAGAGAGAGAGAGGGAGGGGGGAAGGAGGAAGCAGCATGGGAGGGGAGAAGATCATCAACGGGACGTTCGAGGGAGATCAGAAAACATAATTACCAGCCGAGCTGCCATCGTGTTGGGCTTCGTGATTCGTGGCATCGTGTTTCCTTGTTGGATCTTCGTGAGGTTGCGTGTGTGCGTTTGCCAGCTTTGTTTGTTTTCGAATATGCAACGTAGTGAGAAGAGGGAGAAAAAAAGATAAAGACGACAACAAAACCGAAAGGAAAAAGAAGAAGACAGACGAGGGGAGTGAGAGCGTGCGCTACCACAGGGCGCGGTCGACTGCCGTCGAGAACGGAAACCGCGAGAGCGATCGCAGAACAGAAAAGACGCTGTCCACTTTGGGATCCCCGCGAGGGTAAAGCAGGCACATGTCGCGTTCATAGAAGGACCATATCCCATCCTCGCCGCCCCACTCGCCGTCCTCCGCTGCCGTGGGAAAGAGAGCCTCGAGTGACTCGGCCAGACAGCGGCGGTTCAGGCACTGTCGAAGGAAGATGCGCATGCACGCTCGGCCACGGTCAACCTCAGACAGTGCCTCAAGCCGTGCCTTGTATCGCCCATCGTCGTCCGTCAGCGCCGCCACGAGCTCCACGGCCCCGACAATCTCCACTCCGACCAGGCTGCGCGAGCTCTCTCGCAGGTGCTGCGCGAAGCGCTGCAACAGATCCCACAGCGTGCGCGTGCGGACGAGCTGGTAGCGTGCCTGAAAGCCTGCCTCAAGGAACGCAAGCAAGGCGGGCTCCAGTGCGGTCGCCAGGACGGGGATGAGCGCAGGGTGCGCGTGCTCATCGAAGAGTGCCTGCATCGTGGCCAGGTGCGCTGCCTCGGATGTCAGTGCTGCCGCAGCAGCGGGTGGGTCGTTGCCGTCATCGCCGTGAGCGGCTGTGGAGGCCAGTTCCTGTTTGAAGTACAGCACGAGGGCCTGGACAGCGTGGCGCAGCGAAGCAGTGGCGGCGTTCATCAGTGCCTCGCGCTGGGGTGCGGTGGAGAAGGATGTGGACACGCGAGGCGGCTCCTCCACGTCCTGCTGTGCAGGCACAGTGGGTACAGGAGCTTGTGGTGGTGGTGGAGAGGAGGGCCGTGCGGGTGTTTCCGGTGCCGTGGCCGTGGACGTTGCCTTGGTTGGTGTCGTCGCGTTGGCGGCGCGGAGGAGGAGCTGGTGGAGCTGGGCCGGCTGCCGGACATCACACGGCATCGCCACGAAGCGGCAAACGTGGGCGAGGGAGAGCAGGTTGCCCAGCAGTGACACGTGACGCAGAGGCGCCGCCACGTCCATCAGCTTGGCTCTCTCCTTCTCCTCGAGGCGGCTGGTCTCCAGCAGGACGTCCTCCATCACGCGCTCCTGCAGCACGTACGCGATGAAGGCAAAGTCACTCGCAGGGCCGCGAACCGTCTGAAAGCGGTTTGCCTTGAGGAAGAGCCCCAGGAGGCGGTTCGTGTGCGGCGACAGCAAGGCACCGTCGCGGCCCCGACGGTCGGCGACGCGCTCCATCACGTCGGTGGCGTAGCGCGGTGTCTTGCGGACGATGCCGTCGGGTCGCAGCCCGCACGTCCAGACCTGCATCCACTGGAAGATGAGGTCCGCGAGGTGCGGGTTGTCGGCGGCGCACTCGACCACGCAGGTGGCGTCCTCAGGAGAGCCGCGCAGTGTGTTGCCCGAGTACTCGAGGAAGTGCAGGAGCACAGTCGCCAGTGCGTGGCACAAATCGAGCGACGGTGCGCTGCCATTGTCATTGGCCCCACTGGCCGGTGTGGGTGTCGTCTCTGCCACTACTGCGGACGCAGGCGGCCAGTCCAGCTGGGGAAACTGCGTCTGGACGAACACCTGCAGCAGCGGAGTTGGGGATGTCAACGGCTCAGCCGCTTGGGAAAGAGGCGAGGCAGCAGCAGCAGCAGCAACGCCACTGCTACGGTCGTCCGTGAGAGCCAGATCTGGATCCGTTTCTTCGCAAGGCTCCGTCACGTCCTCTGCTGCCGTATTCTCATCTTCCTCCTCATCGTCATCAGTGAGGGAGTCCAGGTGGATATCGCTATCGGCGTCTGAGGACGACACGGACGACGCGGATGATGGGGATGGAGAAGGTGACACTGTGGGCGGCAGGCGCGGCTCCGAGAGCGTCTCAGGTGGCACAGCGTCGACACCGTGTGTGTTGCTGTCCTGCAGCTCGACGCCATCGGTGCGCGCCGCATCCCACACGGCCGCCTGCTCCTCCGGCGTGGAGGCCGCCTGCACGGCCTCACACAGGCGCGACGCCTGCTCCACCACATCATCGCTGTAGTCCTGGGCCGCTGCGGACGACAAGTGCCACTGCAGCAACGTCAGACTGTGCAAGGCCATCGCCGCCTCGAGGCCGGACCGCAGCCCACGCGCCCACGCCTCCTTCTGCACGCGGTCTCGCCAACGCGCACGCACCTGTGCCACGGCGTCCTCGGACAACTCGTGCTCATGCTGCTGAACGAGCCGCACGATGGCACCGGCGTCACCTGCGACGAGCGCCGCCTCCAACTCAACGGGCAGACTCACAGGTGCCGGACGTGGCGTGGCTGGTATTGGCGTGGTGGGCTTCTTCGTGTGTGCGAGCCGTGAGGTGGCGCTGTCGCGTGCATTCTCCGTGGAGGATCTCGTCTGGAGCGCGTACGGGTTGACACCACCGTGTGCCTCGCGAATAAGGTAGTCACGGGCCGTCTCGCTGACGTCGCTGATCTGCGCGAGGAGCTCGGTCTGCTCTACTGGCGTGGCCGCGGGCTTTCGCGCCGCCGCGCTCGCGCTGCTGCCTGGTGTCGAGGCGGCGTGATGAATGGAGAAGGCCTGCACACTCTGGTTCAGCTCCGTCTGCAGTTGCGCACACTGGCGGGCGATGAGGCGCACCTTGTCGCCATCCAGGTGCTGGGGGTCAGGGCCAGGGCTGGGGTGGTCGGTGGCGTCGCTCACTTGCATGGCGTGCTGGAGGTCCTCTTGCAGCCGCTGCACGCGCGCCCGCCACGTGGCGTAGAAGGCGTTGCGGCGTCGCACGTGCGCGGACTGTTCACGCTGGGCGCGCGCCGTCTCAGCACGGGCCTCGACGGCCGCCTGCCGCGCTGTCTCCGCCTCGTAAAAGAGACGCGACTGCGCCTCGCGGTGGTCAAGCTCGGCGCGGCGGACAAGGGCTCTCAGGCGCGCCGCCAGACTGTCCATGTGCAGTCGCAGCACATCCTGCAAGAGACCTGTGGAGCCCACGGCACTTGCGGAGACGCGGCGTGAGAGTGCGTCGCACTCGCGATGGAGACGCTTCACGTCGGCCTCAGTCCAGTCCTGGCGGCGCTGATGCTGGGCGATGCACGCCGAGAGGCTGCTAATGCTCTCGCGGATGGCCCGGTCGTCTGGTGTGGTGGTGGCCTCCGCCTGGCTCCTCAGCGACACGAGCGCAGCCTCGTCGGTGGCGGTGTGCGTCAACGCCCCCGATGCCACGGCCGCAGCGTCATGTGCCAGGACTTGCGCTGCCCAGCCGCGCTGGTTGTGCGCAAGCAAGTAGCGAACGCCGAGAACAACCGCAGGCACAGGTGAGCGGCGCGCCGACTCATTGACGATGCCCTTGTCGGGTACAGCTTCATCACCACCATCAACATGATCGTCATCATCCAGGCAAACACTCTTGCCGGGTGGAGAGGGCATGAAGAGGCACCGGCGCACGACCTGAACCAGCGTGCGACGCACCTGCATCGCCCAGACATCGTGCGATGACGGCACCGGCCGCAGCCAGAGCGCGCCACGTGCTGTACCGAGGTGGGATGTCAGCTGCTCCCGCTGGGCAAGGACGTCGACGTAGAAGGTGAGCAAGCGCACCGTGCGCGGGTCCACGCCGCACTCCACAGCCCGCTGCATGAGCGCGGCCAACTGCGGCAGTGACTGCACCAACGAAGCAGGGCCAGCCTCGGCATCCATCAGGTCCTCGTTGGTGGCTTGCATCGCCAGCGAGAGAACCGCCTTGACCGCCTGCTGCTTGCGACGGAAGACGCCGTAGCGGGCGGACTGCTCGGCGATGAGCACGGTCAGCTCTGGGTAGCCAGCGGCCTCACTGAGCAGCTGCTCGTATGCCTCCGTGTCCGCGCCGATAGTCGCACCCTCCAGTTGCGTGACCACATTCTGCAGACGCGCGTACTGGGCGAGGTAGGTCTGCGCACGGCTCATCGCTGGGTGGTCATCGCCGCGGAGGCCGACGCGGAAGCACCGCCGCTGAGTAAAGTACAGCAGCGACTGTGCTAGCGCGAGCTGCTCGCGGACCTGCGGCCACGTCAGCGTGTGCGCCATCGCGGCGCTGGGTGCTGTTGATGTGGCTGGGGCGGGCGTGGCGGCAACAGGCGTGCTGGAGTGACGCCGCGTCCAGGGGGTCCGTCCACGCTGACCCGACTTGGCGCGGCTGCGTCCCACACCCGTGCGCCCCACCTCGAGCGCCCTCTCGAAGTGCGCCAGCGCGGTCTCGAGGTGCCGCTCGTGCCAGCGCTGCGTCTTCTTCCGCACGCTGACTGGGGAGCGGTTCGCCTGGAGCGCGTTGAAGGTCGGTGGCTTCGTCAGCTGGCCGTGCGTGGCGACGGTGGTGACGCGGTGCACCGGCACAAAGTAGTCTACGAGGCGGTGCGTGCCTTGGCGCTCGTGTGGGCGGTACCAGGCGTAGTTGGTCCACTCCGCGTACGCCTCCTGCAGCCGCTGGAGAAATTCAGCGCCGCGGCTCTCGAGGCGAAAGTACATGTCGTATTCGGTTGGGACAGTGAGCATGATCGTGTCGGGGTCGGACGTGCTGACGTAGACGGCCTCCACGTCGAGCAGGCTCGTGCGGCGCATGACCTCGAACCCGCCCTTGGCGCAGTGGTAGAGCGCGCAGTTTGTGAGCAACAATATGTAGGACTTGTAGAGGTTGTTGTTGTGGCGACACAGCCGTGGACCGGGGTCCTCTGTCACGGTGCCGTTCTCGTGGCGCAGCGTGGCCGAGCGAATGCGCCAGGCGACGCCGGAAAAGAAAATGGTGTTGTCGCCGAAGCGCCTGCACACGTCGGCCACCTCGGGCACAACGGCCATGCGCAGTGCGTCACTCTGGTAGCTCGCTGCGGTGTGGCGGAGGCTCACGGTGGGGAACGGGTCAAAGAGCGTCTTCTTCAGCGCACGTGCGACGTTGGCGGCGCGCGGGGCGGCGAACAGTGGCAGCGAGCCTCCGAACGCGGTGATGGGCACGTCCCTGGCGATGCGCGTCGTGGCGTAGCTCTGGGCAGCCGCCGTCATCAGGTCCAGCATGCGCCGCTCGGTCGGGAGGGCCATGAGGATGTCCTGCGGCTGGCTGCGCGCTGTCATGATGCCGACGAGAGGCGTCTGCCCTAGCCGGCAGCGCACCAGTGCGATGATGTCAGCCCACACGAGCCGCGTTTCAATGTGGGCCTCCAGTGAGGGCAGCGACGCAGCGGGCGGCGCTGTCGGTGACGGTGGAGCGCCACTGGGCGTGGTGGAGGCAGCGTTGGCGGTGGTGGCACGAGCGGTAGCACTGCGAAGCAACCGACTCGCCTTGCTTCCCAGTCCACCGAGAGGACCACCACCACCGCTGCTGCTGCTGCTGCTGCCTGCGCCGGTCTCGGGCGTTGGCTGAGCGATGCCCTTGACGAGAAATATCCCCAGCGTCGTGATGCAGACACCGTACTTGGCATTCGTGAAGCTGCGCGCGGCGGCATCCTGGTTGGCCTTGGCCAGCGTGCTGACCTCCTTGCTGTCGAACACGATGCACGGCGCGGAGAAGAGGATCGCCCCGACTGATGGTGGCGGCGTGGCAAAGCGGCGCTGCACCGTGAGGGTGTCCCAGTCAGTGGCAGCTGCAGGGGCGGCCTTGAGCGTGCGCAGCTCATCGTCGTAGTCGAGCACCACTTCCTCGACAAAGCGGTACATGGCGTAGAGCGCTTGCTCCGCACTCGCCCACGACCTGCCGCCGTCGTGCTTCCGGTGCGTGTTGAGTGGGTCGCCGTCGCGGTCGTCGTCGTTATCGTCGTCCGCCACGGCGTTTGCTGCGGCCTTGGTGGCGTGGGCGGCGTACTTGTTCTCCTTGCCCATGCCCGCCTTCCAGAGAGATTTGAGCTGGCGCGAGAGTGTGTGGTGGCCTGACTTGGGCTTTGGTGCGTCTTTGGTGGTCGCCGTGGCGGCGGCCGGGGTGGCGTCGGTGGCGGCGAGGCGGGCGTGTGCGTAGAGCTGCTTGCTCGGTGCCGCACGGACACGACGACCGAAGCTCTGCTGTGCCACAGCCGGGACAACGCGGAGGATGCCGTCAAAGTCAGTGTCCTTTTGGACGTTGAAGAGGACGTCGGAGGCGTGGGTGCACTGGAGGAGAATCGTCTGGGCATCGGTGTCGTAGTACAACGCCGAGACCGCGTCGAGTGACGTGCGGCGCACAACCTTGCTGAGGTTGTCCAGGACGAGGTAGAACGCCCCGTCCGTCACGACGAGGATGCGCAGCACGGGCTTGCGGTCTGCCCGCACCTGCCGCACGACGGACGACCAGTGAACGACGCTGTCGGCGTTGGCGCGGAACGTCGGGTAGAGCGTCGCACACGACGCAGCGTGGGTGATGTCCTCTGGCGTGGAGGCGAGGGGGAGGTGCTTGTCTTCCGTGCTGCGACGAATCACGCTGCGCACGTCGGGCACCTCGCGGAACACGAAGCGCCGCCCCGTGCCGAGCATGCGGTGGACCTTGAACAAGTGCGCGATGAGCTGTTGCCTGACCTGCGTCTCCGTGCCACCGATGCGGGAGTTCTGCGGCGTGATCCGGAGAAGAATATCGTGAAAGGATGGAATCAAAATGGCCATCTCCGTCGGGTTCGTCGTGCTGACGGCGACGCCGACGATTTGGTCGGTGGGGATGCACCGCGTTTGTGCGCTGCCGCCACCGACGTGCTTGCGGGTGAAGAGGTAGAGGTGTGCAGGTGTCAGCACCAGGTCACGTGGCTGCGGATTGTCGCGCTTGCCAATCTTCTCCAGGCTGCGGGAGAAGACGACGTTCTGTGGGGTGTCACCGCCTTTCAGGTGCGCCGCCAGTGATGGCACGCGAAAGCCGATGTGCGAGTGCGTGTCCTGTGCGATAGGCAGCAGAGTCTGGGCATACTGCTCCTCTACACTACTGATCGGGCGTTCCTGGGCCTCGAGCGCAGGTGATGATGCCGATGACGGTGCTGCAGAGGCGGCCCTCAACGACGCATGGCGCCCGCCTTCGCTGACGTCATCGTCGTCGTCGTCACCCTCGGTGTCCTCTGACGATGCACTCAGCAAGTCGGTACCACCGCTGCTGCTGCTTCGCCGTGAGTTGGTGGAAAAACTCCCACGGCCACCACGGCGTCCAAGCTCAGCTCGTGAGAACGACTCCCGACGCCGCAACTGATCAGCGTCGCTGTCGCTCTCGTCGTCGCTTGACGCGGGTGGCTCTGGGCGATCAAAGACGACGTCGCTGTCGGACGACGCGTCATCCGCCCCAGTGGCTGTGTTCTCTCCTCCCACGTCATTATCATCATCATCGTTAAGAGGTGCAGGAGGAGGCACCGCGGAGGAGGGAGGGGGTGCGGTTGGCCGCTCGCCAGTCTGAGCGGGGACGGTGAAGCTTTCATGGAGTGTACGCTCTGCGGGTGGTGAAGGCTGATGCTCTGGCATCTGCGGCGCTTGCGTGGTCGGCGCAGTATTCGCTTGAAGCGCGGAGTCAGGCACCGCAGTTGGGCCTGCGGTCTCTGATGGGGCCGGCTGCTGCGAGGGTGTTGGATCTGGGCTCGCTGCGGACGCATTCGTAGGGCCTGCAGGTGCACGCAGCGCACGCATATGCGCCAACAGAGCTTGTACAAAGAGCACCCACTCGTCTGCCGCGGCCTTGTTCTCCGCGCAAAACAGCAGCTGCCGCCCCTCCACGTGCAGGTACCATCCAAAGTCGGCAAACTCGCGTGGTGCCTTCTGCTTGATCAGCCCCTCCGTGGACTCAAACCCGGCGGACTGGATCGATTCGAAGTGAATCACCTTGTCCTTGGCGCCTGCCTCGCTGCCGTAACAAATACCGTCTCGGTCAACGAAGACGAAACGCCGGCGCCACTGCTTTGCGCCGATGCTGCGAAGCTTCAGGAACGTCGAGACGCTGGCCGATTTCTCTGCATCCACGAGCTTCGAGCGCGGCTTCCACATCCACGCTGATCTCGGCGCACGTGGGAGCGCAGGCGCGGATGGCGCCATCGCTGATGTACGTGACTCGGAAGAAGTCATTCAAATATGCGTACGTGTCCCTGTCTGTCTGTCTGTATGTATGTGTGTGTCGTTAGTAGTGATATATACTATGATGTGGCTCGCTTGCTTTCATTCAATAGTGCACTCCTTTTTTTTTCCACCGTTGCTGTTGTGGTGGTATGTCGTTGGTGACCGTGGGACCTGATTGTATTTTGAGTAAGAGAGAACAATGTGTGAGAGAAGGAAACGGAGACGTGTGCATGCTTGTGAAGGCGAAGTGGACCAGAAAGGTTCAATGGGCGACGGAACATGGCCAAACAGGAAACGTAAAAACAAAAACAAAAAGTCAACGCACAGAGATGATCGAGGAGGGGAGGCACTGATTGTGATTGTGCAACTTTTTGCCCTGGTTGTCCGTGAGAATAATCAGTGCCGCACGACTTCCGACGCAGAGCGGTTGCGCGGGCTGCTTGCAAAAGGACTCTTTCATCCTCGCACGTACACCATATTCACTTCTTCCAGTGACCCTTGAAGTGGTAGATTCGCGACTGTTTTCTTTCTTTTTTTTTGCTTGGTGGTGGTGGTGCTTCTTGGGCACAGTTGTACAGTGGTTCATGAATTTACATCAGTGCGCAACAATGACGTCAACAGTGACAACGAAGAAGAGAAGGAAGAGAAGGAAATAAACGCAAAGAACACATCTTCGTAGGACTACTGGCGCATCGTCAAGGCGGGGGAGATCCCACCACGAGTCGAGGCTAGAAGCTTCTGCTGGGACTGCATGGCCCCGCTAGTGTCGAAGAACTGCATACAAAAGACGCAGATCTCCTCCCGCTTGTACAACTGGGATGGTGGCGGCATGTGATCGCCACGACGGACGTCCATGCCCCACTTCTGACGCAGTTCGAGAACAGATTTGTGCGTGATGGCACCAGGTAGCTCGTTCACGTAAAAGACGTGGTCGCAGAGGGCACACTTCTTCCGCTTCTGCAGTCCTTGGCGGACACGCATTTCGCGCTCCTCATCGGTCATGTTTTGCGTTGGCTGGAGATGAGACATGGTGGTGGTGCTGGTTCTTGAAGACACAGGAGGAACTTCACGCAGAACGTTAGTCAGTGTGTGTGCGTGTGGAAGGAAGGGAGGTGAAAATGAGAAGCAGCGAGCATGTGTGGAATCCATTTCTTCTTTTTATTTTCGTGCTGCGCGTGACGCGATATGAGGACACCGCGGCACCATTCTTGCGGCGATTGTATTCAGAGCACAAGGGTATAGTATTTGCCGCAGACACCGAGCATCCTGAGAGAGAAAGAGAGCAGGAGAGTTGTGCGCGAGCGTGTTGCTCAGTCACCCGTTTACTTTTAGTCAGTTTGTTGAGTGTGTATGCGAATGTGTGCACTCTGCACACAAGCGAGTGAGAGAGGTTGTGATGGGGGCATCTCCCGTCTATGGTGGGCTGTATGAGAAACAACAGACAAAATGGTGAGCTGCTTTTTTTTTGTTGTGTGCGCTTCCAGAATAAAACAAAAAAAATCACGCGCATTCAGTACGGTCAAATACCACGATGAATCGTAGTTCGTCAGTCAAGCAAAAAAAAACCCCTGGAGGAAGGACACTTTACTCCACAAGTGCGGTTGCGTCGTGATCGACGTCGTAGCCACTTTCGTTGATGGGTGGCTCACTGTGGAATGTGAGATTCACATCAGATTCTGGCTCAGCATCTTCGGCGTCCTCGCCATTTTGTTCGCGTGCCTTGGCCTCCGCCTTTTTGGCTTTTTTCTTCTCCCTTCGCTCCTTCTTGTGCCTTTTAGACTTGCTTTTGGATTCCTTTTCCTCCCTGCGTCGCCTTTTCCGATCAGAACGCTTGATTTCCCTGGCAATGAGTTCAACCATGCGGCGCTCCTCCTCCTCCGTCGGGCTACCCTCCTCCTCCACCCCAACGGCGGCGTCTTCAGGAGTCGGCAGCTCTGCAGCAACGGGCGCACTCGCCACTTCACCAGGGAGTGGAATGACAATGTGGTCCATCAACTGCGGCATCCCCTTCTCCTCCAGGAGCGAATAGTCTGTGGCGCTGTAGTTGAAAAGGGAGCGCGCGCACCGCAGCGCAACTTCGAAGCCGAGGAAAGACTGCGCGCCGCGTAGCACGGTCAAATCTTGCTCATCGAATCGCGAGGCGGCCAGAGAGTCCTGTGTCTTGGCGTACGGCGGGTTGAAAAAATCAAACACGAGCTGGTCGCATACGCGGTAGAGCGGGGCATGCGTTTTCTGTCCATACGCTAGAACCTCGCGCATGAGCAGAAAAAAGGAAATGTTGAAAAAGACACAGCCACAGCCGTCCTTGATCAGATTCTCCATCAAGTAGGTGAGACCAAGGTTCACATCTGCGTCGTTGATTCGCCAATGGCGCAGCGTGGAGTAGAGTAGCCCAATATTTTTGGGCGTCGCGAGGCGGCGAATGTAGCTACTGACGGCAACTTCACGCTCCGAGCTGATCGTGGAGAGCGCAGTGCGGCGGCTAGATGCCAATGACGCCTCGGACGGGGCGCGCGCCTGCGAGGATTCCTGTGGCACAGTGTCGTCCGCGCCAGACGGTGACGCAGCTACTGCCAGGGTGTCATCGTGACTCTCAGTCTTGACCTCATCGTTGGTTTGCTGCAGCTCTACGTCATGCAAATTAGGTTCTGCGACATCCTCGTCGACACGCGTGGAAATGAGTTCCGTGCCAGGTTTCAGTTCACTGCCGTAGTGGTCTGCGTCCAGGTCATTTCTTTCCTCATCCGCCTCCTCCTCGTCGTTAATCATCTCCGTCAGGCTGTTTGTTTCATCCTGATCAGATCCGTTTTGCGAGGAGGCGATGCTGTCTTCGTCGTCGTGGTCGTTGGCAATCGCGGCCTCGGTGACAACTTTTCCACTGGATTTTTTCTTTTCCTTCTTCGGCAACAGAAGGCTGCCCTTGTAGCTGCATTTTTCCATCAACTGAAAGACAGCGGCCGTGAAAAGTGTGAGTGCTTGAGCCTTGGGGACGGCGAGGTTGCGACAGCTGTATTCGCCAAGCACGTCAAACAGGGCCTTGATATTGTCCTCCTTGTACAGGACCGACGAGGCAAGTGCGTGGGCGGCGACCTCCACAGATGCGTCGTTCACCAGCACCCCCTCGAGCAATAAATTCAGAGCAAGCAGCAGTTCGGCCAGAAAATTCACCACAATCGTCACATCCAGACGGCGGCGTAGATCGCGGCAGTACAAAAAACAGCGCAGCATGACAAAGCCCGATTCGAAATGATCCAGAGAAATCACGGTCGACACACTTTGTTGCTGCTGTTGAAACGCCTCGGACGAAAATGGAATTTGTTCATCCAACATGAGCCGCACGACTTCGCGAATGTAATGCAGGAACGACGTGCACATCGCCATGTAATTGAGCACGTTCTCGACCTTTTCATACAGGGTGTTGTCGAGTGGTGTCGTCACCTCCATTTTTTCACCGGATGACTTGTAGCCAGCCACAATTTCGCGGTACTCGGAGGTGGCGCGCTCAATTTCCGAAATATCCTTGCGAAGAGAAGGCCACGTCATTGCGCTAAGTGGCTCGAAACCAAAACGCAGAAAAGACTCGCTCTGTTCCGACAGCTGAATTTTTGTGGGAAGCGGCAGGTTGCAGTGCGAGGTACTGTCCTGGTACATACCTTTGATAAAGCGGCCCTTTTTGCGCAGGTCCAGATCCTTGAGGGTCTCCAGCGGATCCTTGCGCTTCGTGCCGAGAAGGGCCGAGACTGTGCCAATCGCGCGTCCGCCAACGGCCGACGCATCGAGGCGGTTTGGATCAGCGCGGACGAGGATGCCGTTGGAGTTCATGGCGCCGTTTCGGCTCCGGGCGACGCACCGCCAGTTGTCGCGCTCTTTTTTGCAGTCGACAAAGCTTTGGCTGTTGCGGAGGCGGTCGAGCACGTCTTTTGCGGAGGCTGTGGTGGATTGTGTGACGAAGCCAATTTGCGCCAGCTCTGCTGGAGGGGCGCACGCGAGAACGTTTGCGATCGTTTCCATGCAGATGGTATTCCATTTCCACAGTTGAGCGTCACTTTCGAGGAGGTTCTGCATTTTCTGTTTGAATTGCGCGTCCCACGCCAAGGCGTCGGTGGTGAAGGGGATCGCGACCCCGTCGTCGTCTTGATCGCTGTTGTTATTCACGTCATCGTCGGTGATGTCAATCGTTGGGACCGACTCGAGTGCCTGTGCATCTGGGTCGTCGTTCTGCTCTGAAATAATGAGCGGCGCATCGTTGTTTCCGCCTTCCGGGCGAATCTCCATTTCAACAGTACCAGGCACGGTGTCGCCGTTCGTGTTGTTGTTGTCGGCGAGCATGTTGGCCTCGAAGCTGCGGAATTTTGAAAAGTTCTGATTCACAACGACAAGCAACAACTCAAGACCGTGATTTCGACAGAACGCACCGACCGTGGACTCTGAATCACGCGGCGTTCCCTCAATAAATCGCATCAGAACCGTGAGGACCACCTCGAGAAGTACCACGTCATTTCTCTGCAAGTTGCCCTTGTTGCGTTTTTCTGCAATCGGTGCGACGCACTGCAGCAGCATGGCAAAAAAGTCGTCGGTGCCGCAGCGGTTCTTAATGTGTTGCAGCAAATCTCTTTGTAGTGTCTCGTTGTCTGAGAAGCGTGGAACAGGTGCCAACAATGCCGCAAGCAGTTTGAGAAATTGTGGGAGCAGCGTCGATGGGAACTGAAGTCCGTATGCAAGAAGGACGGGAACGACTAATTTTTCTGCCGTCAGCATTTCTGCGACGAAAATAAATTCCGATCGCGACACGCCCTGATAGTCGTAGTTGTCCGCTTCTTCAGCGTCTTCGTCTTCGCTGCCCATCTCATCGTACATCTCCGCCTGTCTCAACGACTCAATGCGCGCCGTAATGCGCGTGTGCTCACGGAGCAGACGGTTACGCAGTAAGCGTGCCGCATCACATGCCTGACGCAGTTTTGTTTCGGAGGGCGGGCGGCCGACGGGCAAATTCAGTGCCCCGATCGACACCAACAGCTGTTGACGCACCACGGCAGAGGCCATTTAGATTTTTTCTTCGATGTGCTGTGCCTGGGGTGTTCTTTGTTTTATTTTTTTCTTTCTTTTTTTGGGCTTGGTTCTCAGTCCCTCTCCGGTATTAGTGCTGCGAGAATCGCGGTGCTGCAATAGGAACACACGGAGACAAAATTAGACAGAGAGATGAGGAGACAATCAAACACAAATACCCACCAAGAGTATTGTTGTGAGATGTGACGATTCTGTGAAGCTCTATTTGCTTGAGAAAAAGGAAGGATAAGTCTTCTGACTTTTTCCTTGTGTCTATAGTATGTTAATATATATATATATATATATATATATATGTATGTATGTATTGTTTGAGAAATCCCAAAGTCTCACTAAAAAGTGCAAGACGCTACGTTGGGAAAAGAGAGGAAATAAGCAAAAATAAATTGGAGAAGGTACCGGGACAACCTTATCCACGCAGCAAGAGAAAGAGCCGACGCGCTTACGGAAATATATACACAAATCTGCTCATCGGCAATGAGGCAGGCGTGGAACGAAATGCGAGCAGTACAGTGAGAATGAATGTGAAAGAGAAGGAAGGGGACATATTGTCTTTTAAATCATATCACCGAGCAAAAAGTCTGATGGGGTAAAGTCACCGCGTCGACAGAGACAATTAACGAGACATGCATGCAGACACTGCAGCACAGTTCTGTGTTTTGGCGGTACCTTGTTACATACATGCCGTCCACGCACACGTGTCGGAGATGAAAGGTTGAGAGTAGTTTTCTTCTATTGTTTTATCGTCAGAAGTGCAACGAGGAGTGCAGAGTGGAAGACAGTGAACAAAAAAAAACTGAAGAGGAAGGCCATCTGGCCACAGTATGTGATGTGATGTGACGAGAAATACCAGGTGAACGCAAACGCATCGATGTTACGAACGCGACGGAATCCCATGAGCGTGAACAACCAAAAACAACACCTGCAAAAACAAAAATCAAACAGGAGGACGAACAACATGAAGCGGTACTTGATTATCATGGAGACGCACAGTTAATATCTTTCGCCGCACGAGTGAGAAGCACTCTCGCTCACCAGCCTAGTTCTCGGTTTCCCCGCCTCTGCGGAGAGCGCGACAGTGCTTTTGTTTGCTGCAACTCTCGCCGTGCCTGGACGGCAGGCAGTTGTGAGTAGTTCGTCGAGAGTGTCGCCCGTCGTCTTGTATTTTCAAATTGCTTGTGATCAAAGGCATCATAGCCCGACCGCGACTGCGATCCGGTCGCCGCACGTTGGAACGTTTTATCACGAAATGGCTGGCGCACAAACTTGTCGAACCGTTTGCCTGTCATGATGCCGTCGCCGCGGCGCTTCCTGGTGTGAGCGGTGGCTTGTCTCCGCATGCCAGCTGAAATAAACTTTTGGAATGTCATTTTTTTATTTGTTCGCAGGCTTTTTTGGGTGCTCGTTGGCGTGGTTCGGGGAGGGGGGGGATGTCGGGGCGGGGTCGGGTTTGTGGCGAGGGCGTGCCGCGGGGGCGGTTTGGTTGCCTCCGGCAACCCGGCCTTGGGCGCCGCCACCCACGACGCGCCCCCTCTCCCCGCAGCCCACAACATCCCCCCCTCCCCCCGAGCCCGCCGCGGCCAAAACCGCGAAAGCCCCACCAAAAACACCGACCCTCGCACACACGTCACCACCCCACCCATCCCCTCTATCTTGCGCGCGCTTAGAAAAAGCAGATTATATAATACATACATATCCATACACGCATACAGGAAGCAGCAACAACAACCATAGAAACAAAGGCGACGTACCACACCGCTCCTCCACTCTCAATCCCCATCACAACTCTGCCGTCCCGCAATGTCGCACCTTCCACAAGGCGATGACGACGAGGGTGACAACACGAATTGGGAGGCAATGTTCGAGAGCAACAAGGTCGATGAAGAGGACATGCAGCTTTCTGGCGACTTGGTCGTGCAACAACTTCCCAGCAAAAAGCGTGCGGCCAAAGTCATGGCTGCCAAGAAGGCAAAGCCGGCACAAAAACCGCCGAAAGCGAAGCAGCAAACTCTCGATCAGGCCATGAGCGACCGAGACATGGACAAGTTCTTCACAAAGTCTCGTGGTGGCGACCACGCCAACGAAGAAGATGAGGACGGCATTGACGTCTCCAAGTTTCTCGAGGACGACCTCGACGATGATGATGACGATGACGACGACGACGACCACGTTGTCGGTGCAACGGACCTCTTGGCAGCGCTCACCAACCAGAACCCTGTTGCCACGGTGTCAGAAACTCGCAATACTGGTGACGATGAACCCCGCACACAACCAGCCATGAGCGCACCACACGTCTCTCTGGTTGACGCGGAGCTCGTGTTTGCGGCGCCATCTGCGTCGTCGTCCTCATCTCCCTCAGTCGGAAAGAAAACCCCCCAGCACGGTGGTGTGCCGCCACCTGGCACGAACGAAACGTACCTCAAGAAGGAGCGCACAAGTGAAGCCATTCAGATGGCGTCCCACGTCAAGACTGAGAGCGCGACGGTGGAGCGAGAAAAGGCGGCCAACCTTGGCGCTCAAGACGAGGGCTTGTTCTACTGGATCGACGCGAAGGAACAACCTCATTCGCTTTCCGTCGATGCGGGATCTATCTTCCTCTTTGGGCGCCTCGCAGTCGAGGAAAGCAGCGGCAAAACAGCGTACCGCTCCTGCTGCATCCGCGTCCAGAACGCATATCGCTGCGTGTTCCTGCTCCCAAAGCCAGACGCTTCCGACGAGGATGTGCTGAAGGAAATAAATGACAAGTGCCGAAACCAAGGCATCGAGCAACGCCGCATCAAGTTTGTCGACCGCTACTACGCGTTCGAGGATCCGACAATCCCGCAGGGCAAGAGCCGCTGGGCCAAACTGCGCTACCCAGGCCGCTTCCCTCCGCTGCAGAAGGCCAACTATGAGCACGTAGCCAACGTGATGGGTGCAACCTCGTCACTGCTGGAGACGTTTCTCATCAAGCGCAAAATGAAAGGCCCGTCCTTCCTCCGCATCAAGAGCCTTGAACCCGCTGCACAACGCATTTCCCACTGCGATCTTGAGTTTGTTGTCAGCACACCCAAAGCGATTACCGTCGAGGACGCAGCGACACTCCGACCTCCTCCACTGACACTCGCGAGCATTCAACTGCACGCGCAGCTGGACGAAAAGGGAGCATCCAACGAGGTTTTTGTCGTCTCTGTCGCCATCTACAAGGACGTCAACGTCGACGGTCCCCTCAAGCTGACACCCGACAGCCTCCACACTGGCATCCGCCGTGCAGAGGGAACTGTATTACCCATCAACCTCGCCGCAGAATGTCGTAAGCAGGGTCTGCCAGGTGTCGAGTGCTTCCAGAACGAGGCGCTGCTCCTTCAATGGCTGGCGAAGCTCATTGGTGACATCGATCCTGACATGCTCGTGGGCCACAACTTTCTTGGCTATACCCTCGACACGCTGCTCCGCAGATATCAGGAGTTCAACACGATCGGCTGGTCTTCGATTGGCCGGCTAGACCACAAACGATTTCCACGCCTGCAAGGCACAAGCTCGATGTACCAGGAGAAGGAGGTCTGTGTCGGGCGCCTGGTGGTCGACTCGTACCTGCTCTCCCGCGAGTACTTCAAGTCGGTCGATTACAAGCTCACGTCACTGGCGCGCCAAATGGGCGTAGATGGGCTCATCCGTGGCGACTCGTCATTCGAGGCGGGCAGTAGCCTCGTGACGAAGCAGATGATGGCGTCTTCACCAGAGCTCTTTGCCGCCCTCGCGCAGGTGTGCAACTGCACGGTCCTGTCGGTTGGCTTGATCTCGCACTTGGATGTCATTCGCCTGACGAAGCGACTCACGTCCATCGCTGGCAATCTCTGGAGCCGCACTCTCACCGGCGCGCGCTCCGAGCGTGTGGAGTATCTTCTCCTCCACACCTTTCACGACCTCAAATTCATCAACCCCGACAAGAAGACGTACGACGGAAAACGCAGCCGCAGTGACGAGAATGGCGAGGAGGAGGTAGACGTGAAGCGCAAAGCCAAGTACCAAGGTGGCATGGTTCTTGAGCCCAAGTGTGGCCTCTACTCGGACTTTATTCTGCTACTCGACTTCAACTCCCTGTACCCGTCCCTCATCCAGGAGTTCAACATTTGCTTCACCACAGTCGACCGCCAAAGTGGCGAGGCAGCCGATATTCCACCACCCGAGCGCTTGATCTGCGCGAGCTGTGCCAAGGCGCGCCTTCCGGCACCGTGCCTGCACAAGTGTGTGCTTCCCAAGGTCATTAAAAGCCTCGTCGACAGCCGCCGCGAGGTGAAGCGGCTGATGAAGAGCGAGAAGGACGCAAACAACCTCGCACTGCTTGAGATTCGGCAAAAGGCACTCAAGATTACTGCGAACAGCATGTACGGCTGCCTCGGTTTTGAGCACTCCCGCTTCTACGCGCAGCAGCTGGCCGAATTGGTGACGCGACAAGGCCGTCTCGCACTGCAGAGCACCGTCGACCTGATCCCGCAGATTAACCCGTCACTGCGTGTCATTTACGGTGACACGGACTCTGTCATGATTCAGACGGGCATCAAGAGCGACATCAAGGCAGTGCGCGACCTCGGCTACGAGCTGAAAGGCAAAGTGAACAAGCGCTACCAGAGCCTGGAGATTGACATCGACGGTGTCTTTCGCGCAATTCTCCTGTTGAAGAAGAAGAAGTACGCCGCACTCGCCGTCGAGGATTGGCAGACGGACGGGAAGGTATACAAGCGTGAGGTCAAGGGCCTGGACATGGTGCGTCGCGACTGGTGCCCACTTTCCAAGCGAGTCTCAGACACCGTTTTGAACCGCATCCTCAACGCTGAGGGAAGTGAGGATGTTCTGGACTACATCATGAAGTTCATGCAGGACGTCGCGGAGCACGTTCGTCTTGGCGACCGGTACATGCTGGAGGACTTTGTGATTTCAAAGAGCCTCACAAAGGAGCCGGAGGCGTACCGTGGGACCGCTTTCCCGCATGCGGCTGTGGCGCTGCGGATGAAAGAGCAAAAGAAGCTTGTGCGCGTGGGTGACTTGATTCCCTACGTCATCTGTGAGGGCGACCGGCTCAGCGACAAGGCGCACCATGTTGAAGAGGTGCAGCATGACCCGGCACTTCGTCTGGACGCCGAGTGGTATCTGTCCTCGCAGGTTTACCCGCCTGTCATGCGTCTCTGTGAGCAAATCCAGGGCTTCTCCACGGCTCAGCTCAGCGAGGCCATGGGAATCGCCCACCACGAGAGCACGCGCGCTGAAGCGGACGATGACGACGTGAACGATTTCAACTACTCCGGCCTCTTCAAAAGCCGCGAGCTGTCTGAGTGCTTCCCCACTGCTGTCAAGCTGCAGGTGCAATGCACACACTGCTTCGTGAAGACCCCCATCGATCCTCACCAGCGCGTCGAGGAGATCCTCGCCAGCTCTGCCCCCGATGAGTTCTTCGACCTCTACGTCTGCAACAGCTGCCACCGGAGCCTCCCTGTCCCCTACGTCGCGAACTGCTTCACCCAGATGTGCTACGGCCTTCTCCGACGCTTCTACGAAAGTGGCGGCGGCCCGCAGCAAGTCCGCAACATCCGCGTGCAGTTCACCTACTTCCGCGCGCTCTTTGACGTGCCCCATGCGCCGGGGTGCCCACCACGGGTCAAGTACTGCCATCGCTCCCTCGCGCGCCGCTGCCTTGGCATAGATCGCCGGCTGTACACGCTCGAACAGGCCGCAAACCCTGTCATTGCGGATGAGCACGACCCCGTCGACCCCCTGCTTGCGTCTGCCGAGACGTTCTACAAGCGCATTGAGAACATGTTCGTGAGACTGGAGTCACTCTTTGCTTGATAGATACGGATGCGTGGTGCCCTGTTGGCGCGCGTGCTTGCTTACTGGTTCTTCTCCCCCACCAGATCACGCTCGGAACGTGCACACATACAATTTTTCTTCGGTTTTTTTTTCGCTCTTGACACACATATAGGCATAGATGTGAGCCGCATTTTTGTTTTTTCCGTTTTCTGCGTGCTTGTCTGGGATTGCGTTGCTCGTGTTGTTACTTTCCTTCTCTCCTTTGCCGTTGTTGTGGGCGGAGAAGGTTTCCATAGAAAAAGTGTCGCTGAGGTTTACCTCTGCGTGGTGGCTGACAACGAGTCACCGCTAGGACAAGAATGACGTTTTCCATAAAACTGCACACACACAAAAAAGAACAGAACTGCTGACGAAAGTAGCAGTAGAGTGTGCACGTGTCTTCTTCTCGTCCGTTGCTTCACTCATCTGCGTTTCTAGGCGTGCACAAGAGAGTGAGAGAGAGAGAAGTGCGATCGTGTGCACTGTTGTGCGTCGATGTGGGCCGCGGCGTCACTGTCAACTCGCACGCGCTACCAGCAGCAAAACAGTGTTTAGTCCAGCCGCTCTTTTGTGCACGGTGTGTCTCGTGTGATGCCCCGGCTTCTTTTTATTTTTATTCATCGCTGCCATCGCACTTACACCTTCACCCACTCACCAACTCACCAACTCACCAACTCGTGTCGCGTTTCTGCTGTCCCTGTAGTACTTCTTTTGTTTGACTTCTTTTCTTCTTTTCTTTTCCCCGCTCAGTTACATAGCCACTATCAGCAGCACTCAAGTGTCTGGTGAAGGAAAGCCGAGAAAAGAAACTACCACAACCGCACTGCAGCCACAGCCGCCTCGTGCGTTTACACACCCACCCACCCACCCAGACGCACTGCCGCACAACCAATGACCCAGGTTCCCAAGATGATTGAACGCCGCATGGTGTTCGGTGCCTGCGAGAACGTCAAGGATGGCATTCACTACCTCGATGAGAGCAACATCGTATGGGTTGCCGGCAAGAGTTTGGTGCTGCTCGACACACAGCTCGGCACCCAGCAGATCATCGCCTGCTCTCCGACATGTGAGGCCGTCACGACGATGGCGCTGTCGTCAAACCGGCGTGTTCTCGCCGTTGCCGAGAGCGGCAAAACGGCAGCGATCGTCATCTACCTCTACGACCCCGTTAGCTCACCGAAGCTCAAGCGAAAGAAGGTGTTGCAAATTCCCGATCTGGGCTCGACCGAGTACATCTCGCTCTACTTTTCACAAGACGGCAAGCAGCTCATCGCCCTCGGCGGCTTTCCCGAGTGGAAGCTCGTGTACTGGAACGTCGAACGAATGAAGATGGTGGCGAGCTGCCCGGCGATGGAGAGCGCGCTGACGGTGAAGGATCCTCGCTTTCTCACACACTGCTCGATTTGCCCGTCCGACAGCAACCTCGTCTGTGTGTCGGGCACCGGCTCCGTCCGCTTCTTCCGGCTGACGGAGAACCACCTCTTCACGGCCCCAGGCGGCATTGAGGAGGACGGCACCAAGTACCTGTCGCACATCTGGGTCCAAGGGGAAGACTGCCAACTCATCGCGTCCACTGCGAACGGCGATCTGCTTCTCTTCGACCACCAGGAGTACAAGTACCTGCTCCCCCTGTCCCCATCTGATGGTCTCTCCATCAACGCCATGGCCGCCTACACCAAGGGCTTCGTGTGTGGCGGTGACATGGGCCTCATCACGATCTTTGAGCGCACCACGAACAAGGAGATGTACCGCAAGGTGCGCACGTTTCGCTTCAGTGGCGACGGCGACTCGGGCAGCCTCGCGCCGCAAGGGAACGAGATCCCTGTCATCCTGAGCTTTACCTTGACGCCTCCCCCGGCGGAGGAGTACTTGGCCTTTCTCACCAGCACGAAGCAGCTCTACTGCCTGAACCTGCCCAACGCCGACTTCACCAAGGCGGACGACGCGGTGTTCCAGCCGGTGGGTCAGCCCTTCCACGCCGGCCCCATCACCGCCGTCGACACGTGTGCCCAGAGGCCTCTCGTCGTCACCGCTGGCCGTGACCGCAGCATTTTCCTGTGGAACAGCATCACCAACGTCGTGGAACTGCGCAAGCGCTTCACGTCAGAAATCCTCAGCGTCGCCATTCACCCCTCTGGCCTCCTGCTGCTCGTCGGCTTCACGGATGGCCTGAAGCTCATGAACATCTACGAGCACGACATCCGCGAGTTCAAGAGCATCGGCATTCGCAACTGCTCCGCGTGTTGCTTCAGCAGTGGCGGCCAGTTCTTTGCGGCGATGCACTCCACGACGGTCCACGTCTACTTCACGTACACGGGCGAGCTGCTCGGTCACCTGCGCGGCCACAACGGCAAGGTGAAGAGCCTCTACTTCATGCCCCCGGATGACACGCGCCTCATCACGACTGGCACCGACGGTGCTGTCTGCGAGTTCAGCCTCGCTGACTTTCACAAGGTCAACGACAGCATGCTCAAGTCGGTCACGTACAACTGCGGCGTGAGCGACGTCGCGACCGTGTGGGCGGCCGGCAACGACCGCAAGCTCCGTCAGTTCTCGCGCGCCAAGCTGCAGGTGACGGCCGACCACGACCTCACAAACGCTTCCATGTACTCCATGTCCATCAGCCAGAAGATGAAGCTCCTCTTCGGCGGCTGCGATGACGGCACCGTGCGCGTGTTCAACACCTACCTCGGCGAGAAGATCCAGCACGACAAGGAGTCTGGTGGCGGGGCCGCGCGAAGCATCATGATGGAGGCCCACAGCACCCACACGGGCATCGTCACACAGCTGTCGTTGTCGTACGACGAGGCGATGATGGTGAGTGTCGGCGAGGACGGCCTGGTTGTGTTCTGGGACGTCGTCGCACCCCACCGCGGCCTGGGAAGGGAGGTCAACTACTCGAACGAGCTGCTGATGGATCGCCGCGACCTGGAGAGCACGGCCACGCAGATCCGCACCCTCATCAAGCAGGTCATCGACTTGAAGCAGCGCATGATCCAGCAGCAGAGCAAACGCGAACGGGTGCACGATGAGCAGATCGCCAAGCTCGAGCGCGAGTACAGCGAGGAGATTGCGCAGCAGCGGCACCAGATCGACGGTTTAGAGTCTGACAAGAACGAGCAGGCCATCCGGTTCACAGAGTTCATGGCAGAACTCGAACAGAAGAGCCTCAAGACGCTCGAGCAGACTGCGGAGGACTACGCGGCCAAGACCGAGTCGTTGCGGAGCCGCTCGGACCAGCTGAAGGCCCTCATTAAGGAGCGCCGCCTCACCTTCGAAGGCCAGGCCGCCGAGCTGCGCAAGAAGGCCATGCTCGAGCGGGCAGCTGCACACGATCAGCAACAGCGTGTTCTGCAGGGTCTCGATGACAAACACAACGGCCTGATGGCGCAGAAGGAGCGCCACGAGGTCGAGACGGAGGAGATGAGCAAGATGATCGAGGAGGACAACGACCTGGAGATTGCGGCGAGCAAGGAGGCGTACGAGCAGCGTCGCCGCCAGCAGGAGGAGGAGATGTCCGGCCTCCAAAGCTCAAACAACGCACTGGTGTCGAAGGAAAACTTGAACCGTGCCGACCTCGAAGCCAAGATGGCCGACGTCACGGAGAAGCTCCGCCAGCAGACGACGCTGGAGTCGCAGATTGACGCTGCGAAGCGCGACATTGAGGCCCTGAGCAACGAGCTCAAGGAGCGCGGCGAGACGATCGCCGAGAAAGACCGACGCATCGACGACCTCAAGAAGAAGAATCAGGAGCTCGAGAAGTTCAAGTTTGTGCTCGAGTACAAGACGAAGGAGCTCAAGGCGCAGATTGACCCACGCGACGAGGAGATTCGCCAGGCCAATGACAAGCTGGCGCACATGGAGCAGGAGAGCGAGCAGTACCAGCGAAGCAACGAAAACCTAGTGCTGCAAATCCGCGGGTTGCGCCAGAAGCGCGCGGCCCAGCAGAAGGAGCTCGATGAACTCTCCGGCAAACTGCGCGAGGCGGAGGCGTTCCAGGCACGGCTGTGGACCGATCTTAGTGATGCCCACGAGGTGCGCGACAACGACCGCTCCCTCAAGGAAATCTCCAAGGCTCTCTTTGAGAAGTACTCGCAGCCGGCGGACCGTGGTGGTGCACGTGCGGCGCCGCTGCAGACCAACTTGCCCAAGGGCTCGTCTCGCACTGCGGCGGACGAGCTGCGTGAGTACAACCGCGAGCGCGACCACCTTGAACGTAACCTGGCTGGCCTCAAGAAGAAGGTCACCAAGGACGCCGAGAGCAGTCGCACGGAACGGAGCCGAATCGTCGGTGAAAATGTCGTGCTTGTGCGTGAGGTGAACGACCTCCGCAAGGAGGCCCGCGCGCTCGCCGCCAAAGCGGGATTGGTGCGTCCGACTGATCCGACTGGGGCCTCTGCCTACGAGGAGGAGTGGCGGCGTGAGATGGAGGGACAGAAGGCCGAGATCGCCCGCCTCAGCGTTCTCATCGACGGCTTGGAGAAGGAGATCCAGTCCAAAGGAATCCCAAAGCCAACGTCGTCCCCTGCTCCAGCTACTTAAGCACAACCTGAACAGATAGTCTCCACAAACCCGCCCAACACCCGCGCACCCATGCACTCCCGCTTCTGTCGTTACGGATGATGTTGAATGTACATACGCAGCGTTGTTGTTTTTATTTGATTGTTTTTGTTTTGTTTACTTTTTCATGTAGTCATCACCTGTCGTTTCTCTCTCTCTCTCTGTATCAACATGCGCTACTCTTTCCCACCCACAAACATGCACTGCAAAAGCAAGGTGGATGCCAAACCAAAGCACACACACACACACACACACACACACACACACACACGAAGCAGCCATGATGAAGTTACTGTCAGTGAGGATACACACAGTCGATGGCAGTGAGTGCCTGTGAAAGACAATGCGTGGCAGTCCTGGGCGTTCTTGCCAGCACACGTCTCGTCCACGGGCATTCACATCACGCAACGCACGACTGATGATTCGTGAGGCGGGACTTTTTCAGTGACAAGCGTGATTTTGAGCCACGAAAAGGCAGTAGGAAGAAGCTCTACAACCAGCAACAAGAGTCTCCCCGACTTTTCTGGCCAAGCCCCTTCCCCCGTCCCTCAATTCTCCTCTCATTCTTCGTACACTTTATCTACCCACTGCTCTCACCCTATCTCCTTTATTTTCGCTCTTCTTTCTTCTCCTTCTCTTCTGCAGAAACACCGGACACTGTTTGCCCTTTACTTTGTCCTCTCTCTTCTCCAGCTTGGGATGCTGTCTCGGTCAGTGCTACGCCGCTGCCTGGCACGCCTTGCGGCAGCATCAGCCGCCGAGTACGCGGAGGCCTCCGGTCCGAGTGAGAGTGGCGACGTCCCGCTTTGGTTTGACGACACCGTGACCGCGAAGGAGGCCGACGCCGCCCACCGCGCGAGCCCCGAGTACAAGGAGCTGCATCGACCCGCCATGACAACGTCCGCGATGGGCCTCTTTGGTGGTGAGCCAGGCTTTGAGAAGGCGTACCGCGTCTGGGTGGATCCTGACCACCCGCAGATGAAGCACATGTACAACCAGACCGCACTCGCCAAAAACCTCCGCTACACGCGCTACGGCTACTTCAAGCGCGACATGCACCTTCTGGACATCGACAAGCTGGTGCGCCACGCGCGTATGCTTCCGACGCCGAACCGACTCCTCACCGACTTCCTGTACCAGCGTGTCCCCCTCTCTGATCACAACTCGGCCGCTCTGTTGCGCTACCAGCGCGAGCAGCTCGAGATGCTTGACGAGTGGCAACGTCCTGCGAACTTCAGCAGCGCCGAGGAGATCTTTGAGCGGATGATTGTCACAAACATTCCGCCTGTTGAGGTAGGCGTCGAAACGCATGCGGAGATGATCCTGTGCTGTGCGGTGTGTAAGGAGTGGGAGAAGGGCTGGTTCGCTTACCGACAACGTGCGCTGGAGTTGGAGCAGGAGGAGGCTGAGGAGATGACCCTCAACACCCACTTTTTCGACGCACTGCTTCAGTTGTGTGTGGCGTGTGGACGGCCACGCGAAGGGATCGAGGTGCTGCAGGAGGTTATTCGCCGGCACCTGCGGCCGCAGACGACGATGCTGGAGAAGACAATGGTGCTCGCCTCGCTGGGTGTCGAGCAGCTTCTGCGCTCACCACCGGCTGGGGCCACAGAGGCGGAGGTGATGAAGGAGGTGCAGTCACTCACGCAGACTGGCCTGGATGCGTGGAGTCTGTGTGACTTCTACCAGCTCCAACGCACCGCTCAGACTGTGACCGCCTACGTGCGCCTGTGTGCCGTGTGCCACAAGCCATCGCTGGCTCTGGATGCCGTGAGCTACGCGGACGCGGCTGGGCTGCACCTCCCCCTCGACTGCTTCAGCTGGGTTCTCTACGCGATTCGCGCCACACCCGACCTTGGTGACTACGTCATGGACCTCTTTGCGCAGCTCGGCCGCCGCGGACTGACGGCCGACTATGTGCTGCTGACGATGGCGTTTCTGTACTGCGCGAGGCAGCAGGACGGCGAGCTGGCCCTCGCGCTCTACCACCAGCACTACGCACACGCAGACATGAACCCGACCCCCGAGATGGTGCTCTTCGGCCTCCAGGCGTTTAGCACCTGCCAAGAGCCACGCGTGGAGATGCTCGTGTGCTGCGAGCAGTGGGTTGATCGGCTCGAATCCACTGGCAGCGTGGTCGATCGCATCAGTGAGATCTACGACCAGTACATTGAGCTCTCGGCCCACCTGGGTGCGGTGAGCTCTGCGTTCAGTCACATCAAGCAACTCGTCAGCTTTGGCAAGCCGCTGACCACGCGGCAGCTGAACTCGCTTCTTCTCGCCAACGCCAACGCCGAGCCGCCGAACGGATCGCTCTCCATGACAACCGACATCGTGGACATCTACCGACTCCTGCGTGTGCCACCAAACGATGACACCATCGTCTGCCTTGAACGGTGCTTCGAGGCACACGGCGCAAACCCTCTTCTGCAGGCCTGGCACGATGAGCTCTGTGCGCAGAAGGCGGCGAGCCCTGCCGAAACCCTTGGTGAAGACGCGGATGTCGTGGTGGTTGACGTTGCCCCACACATTCTGCGGCGCCTCTCGACGGAGTGGAAGCTGCGCCCGCGCGACACGATTCTCCGCCGCTTTGGCCAGCACACGAAGCCCAAGCCCGAGGTACAAGTCGGCAGCATGCTGGGCAGCGTCATTCCCTTTGGCCGTTCGCCAGGCGAGCAAAGCGTCTAGCCATCGGAGTGGCGTGCCTGTGGGCCTCAACTTGCTGTGCGTGCGTGTGTGTCATGACTTTTGTTGTTGTTGTTGTTGTTGTTTTGGTTTCCACAGATCTAACACTGTCATCACCTTCTCAGCCAGACTCATTTTCCTCAGCGAAGTCTGCCAAGTTGGGATGGCCTAATTGCGCGAGCAAAGAAACACACAAACACATACACGAGAGAAAATAAAAACGGACGGAAAACCAGCTTTTAGGAGACACACACGCAGTGAAGCACGACTGTGTAGTGGAGCATTCGGTGCACAGAAGAGAAGTAAGGCACCAGAACGCCATGACCTCGTCCCTCAATCAAGGTGAACATTCACATCACTCGTACTCCGGCTTGGCGTCACCAGCAGAGGTGGTGCTATCTCTCTCTCTGTGTGCCATTTGCTACATCCGCTGTCCTTTTTTTCCTCTCGTTTTTGACGGACCCAACACTTTCATCTTCTTCTCATCACCCCCATCACTCTACTCTCTCCTCAGAAACGAATACGCTGGACTCTTGACAGCTTGCGAACGTACGTGAAGGTGTGTGCGTTCTTAGCGCGCCGTTATCTTTGAGAAGTTTACTTCCCCGCTTCCCCACTCACACAGGGCCACAGACAAACACACAGACGCGTGTGCTCTTCAAGGGTGCGATGCTGCAATGGGACTGGCCCCACGTGTGGACGGTTGAGAACCGCGAGGCGGTGCGTGTCGCGATGGAGTCCGCACTGCGCAAGGCCATGTCTGGCGGAAGCCAAAACGCACAGATTCGTGGCACCGTCAGCGTTGACCTCCCACAACTTGGCAGCTGTCCACCAGAGGTCGTCTTGAGTGGCATTCGCGAACTCTCACTAGAACACACCGCGCTGATGGTGAAAGTGCGTTACGATGGTGACTTCAGCGTCACACTGAAAGGACTGGAGCTCAACCTCGACACTATCAGCTCCAGCGGCGGTGCGGACGAGGTGGATGGCAACTACGCGATGCCATTTTTCTGTCCACTCGACCTCACACTGCACGACATCTACGTCGACGGCATGGCCTCCATTGAGGTCTTTCAGGAGTTTGAGGAGACCAGTGGCGATGCGGTGGGGGCCTCTCAGTTTGGTGATGTGGACGATGACCCGTCCTCGGTCGCACGTGACGGTCCAGCCAGCTTTGGTGGTGCGACGACGCGCCGTGGTCAGTCTCCGGCCGGTGGCATTTCTCTCTCCACCTTCTCAAGAGACCCTGCGCGGCGACAGCCTGCGAATCCCGACGCGGAGACGGGCGGCGGTGGTGCGGGGGGCTTTGCATCTGCTTCGCCGTCGCGTGCGGCCCCGAGTGTGCACACCTCAGGCTACGGTGTCCTGCTCGGGGCTGGTGGCCGGCGGGCGATGCGCCCACCACAAAACGTTGTCGCCGATGACCGCATGCCCGCACGCCGGGTGGCACAGGACACCGCACAGGAGCCGTCCAAGAACGCGCGCAAGGCCTCCGCTGACGCACGCGCTGCGTCGGCCACGCGAACGGATCCCCCACCTCGTCGCTCCCTCGTCGACATGCAGTCACACAAGGTGCGCGTGTCCCGTCGGACGCTCAAGGTGCAGCTCTTCGGTGATCCGGTCAAGAGTTTTCGCGTGCAAACCAACTTCGCCTCCGTACCGGGAGCGAATCTCAAGGTGGAGGCCACCATCAAAATGCTGCTGAAGCCCACCATTGACCGCCTCATGAAAGACGGCATCACCATCACACTGCCCTGATCTCGAACGCCTGGAGTAGAGTGACGTGGCTCAGAAGTGTCGCTTTTCCTACTCGCTTACACGCACACGAATCACAGCGCTGCAGCTCACGAGCGCGTCCAAAAACCCTCTCTCTCGGACAGAGAGAGAGAGAGAGGACTCTCCCCCAATTCTCTCTTCTTTCGTTCTTCATTCGGCCCCATTGTATCGTCCTTTTGCGTTGATATGCACCACACTCGCTGGCTCCTGCTCATCGACTGACATTTACAAAATCTCACACAACAACAAGTCTCACGAACGTGGCGGAAAGTAGCACACGACGAGGCATTATGTGCGCATTCACCCGACGCCTCTCTACTTCACACTAAACCCTTCAATCGTTTCATTGTCTCGTCTATTGTTGCGTGTTTGCAAGCCTAACCAATGAGTAAAACGAGATGACACTGTAACCGTGACAGCAAGAAATTGTGGTCTGACTGGAATCGAGTCGACAACTCACACCACCACTTTCCTCTCCTCTCCTCCTACCTTCACTCACTGTGAATTCCCAATAATTCACAAGCAGAGAATCAAAAATACTTTCTCTTTTTCTTTTTCTTAGGTACACAAGGTACAGATTACACAACACACAGATATATCCCATTCTGTCTGGCTGTAACTCTTTGTGTATCTGAGCATCGTTTTCTTTTTGTTCTTTTTCCCTCCCCTTTTTGTGTGTACTTTTTGCTGTTCTTCTTCGGCCCCCCCCTCTCCACCTGCGTTGAACGTATCACCATGCAAGAATCACCTTCCTGCCGCTTTAGCGTCGCTGTTCGTGTGCGACCCAAGCTGGAGAATCCATCCAACGCGACGCAGACGAACGAGAAGTATGAGAAGCTCGCGTGCACCGCGCTGGGCGACACGTCCTTGCGCCTCTGGGACGGGAAGCTGAGCAAAGACAGCCGCAGCTACCAGTTCTCATACGATCACGTCTTCACAGCTGACGCGTCGCAGGAGGACGTGTACGAGAACGCCGTGGTAGATGCCGTGGACGCCGTGCTGACTGGCACCAACGCCACCATCATGGCCTACGGTCAGACCGGCAGCGGCAAGACGTACACAATTCTCGGGAACCCCTCTCGGCGCGCAGTGGCCAAGTCAGACGCTGAGGCCGCGTCGGCCGTGGGCTGGTCGGTCGAGAGCGGTGAGGCGGGTGTGCTGCTCCGTGCCGTGCTGGACATGCTGAACTTTGCGGAGCGCCTCAAGGCACGACGCCACATCGTCGTGGCGGTGTCCGTGCTCGAGCTGTATCAGGACGAGGTGCGTGACCTTCTGCGGTCGGCTGACGTCGCGAGCCCGCTGCCCATCTCCATGGCCAAGGACGTCGTGCGTGTGCCGGGCCTCACGTACGTGCTCATCGAAAAGCCCGAGGACATCTACGAGGTCTACGCACGTGCGGCGGCGAAGCGCGTGCAGCGTGCGACAGGCGCCAACGACACCTCCTCACGGTCTCACGCGATCTTCTCGATCGATGTCTTCCAAATCCCGGTCTCAGCGTGCCCCACCGCACCGACGCTGGCCTCTCTCCTCGCCATGCGAGAGGCCTTCCAGGTGTCCTCACTGGACCAGACCCGCCGTTCTAGCTCGCAGCCGAATGCAAACCGCGAGCTTCTCGGCAAGACCGCAGCCGCGGAGGCCGCCGTGTTCGCGGCGGCGGCGAACCCACTGATGGGACAGAACCAGTGCCCCGTGCTCCACAGCAAACTCACCGTCGCCGATCTCGCGGGCAGTGAAAAGGTGAAGCAGTCGCAGGTGACCGGCGCCGGCTTCGACGAGCTGCGCCGCATCAATGCCTCCCTGACCGCTCTCGGCAACGTCGTTCACAGCTTGTACGAGGCCGCCAAGCACATCCCCTATCGTGACAGCAAGCTGACGATGCTGCTGCGTGATGCCTTTGCGGCCCCCTCCGCGCACGTCGTGCTCATCGCCAATGTGAGCCCCACAGTGCTCACCCTCGACGAGACGCTCTCCTCCCTCTTCTTCGCCGACAAGATCAAGGCGATCAAAGTGGCCGGGAGCAAGGCCGACCAGCAGCAGCAGCAACTCGAAGAGGCGTACCTGGCCACGGTGCGCACGCACGACGCGCTCCTCGCTGACATGCGCATCTTCCAGGCAGAGCACGAGCAGGCACCCGGCGCGTTCCTGCGCAAGGCCGCGACGTCGTCAGCCACGCGCAAGGCCCTCTTTGACTCAAAGCTGCACGTCGCCACACGCAACAAGCACACGACGGCAGCGGCGATGGGCAACCTGTGCGAGGCGCTGGCGGCAGAGCACAGCGCCGTGCGGTCCGGGGCCCGCGAGGCTGCGTTTCTGGACGAGCAGCTCAAGAGCCTGCGCGGGCAGTACGTGGACCGCCACTGCCGCCGCTGCGAGAAGACCGCGGCCGAGACGCAGGCGCTGGAGGAGGCGAAGCGGCAGTTTCGCGAGGCCAACAAACCACGCTGGCGTGCCCTGCAGGCCGACTACGAATCCCTCAAGGCGGCCCGCCAGCAGGCAGCGGCGCAGCGAGTGAGTGTGACGCAACAGAAGGCGCGCCTGGATGAAGAGCTGGCAGCCGTCAAGGCGGAGGAGGCGACGGTGTCGGCCGCTGTGAGGGAGCTCGCCGCGGCCCTTGAGCTGTCCGCGAAGGACACGGCTGCCTATGAGCAGTGCGTCGCCAATGGCGAGCGTGCGGATGCGGATTGGAATGCGGCCACCAAGTCGGTGGAGAAGGCGCTCGAGGCGGCAGAGCTGCGCCAGCTGCTTGTGGAGGAGATGTCCCGCAACGTCCAGGCAGCTGGCGGCGGCGGCGGCGGCAAGAAGGACCGGGCCCGCCCCCAGACGATCGAGGAGTGGCTTCGATACGCTGTCGTGGCCATGGCTGGCAATGCCGTCGTGCAGTCGATGCGCCGCGGAGCCGCGACCCACGCTGACCCAGGCGTTGTGCCTCTGCAGACCATCACCAACTTCAACACGGTTGGGAAGAAGCCCAAGTACTGGACGCGCGAGATGCAGGAGCACAAGCACGCGCGTCTGGAGAAGCGACGGATTCGCAGCACCTTTGACGACCCGCATCTGCTGGACAGCATCATCTCGTTCATGGACATGGGTGCGCCGCTGGACAAGCGCGGGCACGATGGACGCACGAAGCGACGCATGTTCTACGTCACGCAGAGCGAGAAGGACCCGTCGCTGCGGTGGGAGGAGGTGCGCCCGACGATGCAGAGCTTCCGAGAGAAGGGCAAGATCCCCCTGCACAGCGTCACACGCATCCTCCTTGGTCAGACCTCGCCAACCTTCATCGGGTACACGCCCGAGGACAAGGTGTCGCGGTTCTTCTCCTCCTTTAGTGTCGAGTACAGAGAGTCGCGCCACAAGCGCCACGACCCGCCGCCAGCAAGCGGTGGCGCGGACAGCATTCGCTACGTCGACATTCTGTGTGACAGTGAGGCGGACATGGAGACGTGGGTCGTGGGTCTCTCGCTGCTGTGTGGCGTGTACCCGAGCTACCTCGATGCCAGGGAGCCAATGGGGATGGACGACGTGCCTGCGCAGTCTCCACACGATGCCGATGATGCGGTCTTCGCGGAGCTCTCGCCAGCGGCACGGCTTGTGTGCAAGGACTGGCACATCCCCATCGCCGTGTTTGCCGAGGCGCAGCGCGAGATCAACGCACGTCGCGTGCGGCGCTCCGACGGTATGTTACCCCTGACACCTGGTGAGCTGCGTGGCCTCACACGCCTGGACATTTTTCGCGCGAGCACCTTGTGGGGGTACTTCTACAGCAACCAGATGGTCCGTCCGCCAGCGTCGTCGGTGTTTTGCTTTGCGCAGGTTCCAGGACTCGTTCCCGTGACGCCGTTCCGCTGGCGCATCGAGCAGGTCGCGACGTCGCGAGGGGGATCGGAGGAGCTCGCCAGCGCCGACCAGCTCTCACCACGCCCTGAGGTCGCTGCGACACCACACGAGCCCTGCTCTGTGACAACAACAGATGACGAACCAGTCACTGAAGCGGCGGTATACTGACCGTGCGTTTCCACAACGAGGGGGTGCGGTGTGGTGCATGACATGTAAACCTCCAAACTTTCCTTTGTTTGTTGCCTGTTTTTTTTTGTTTAGTTGCTCGTCAGTTTTCATGCGTTGTTGTACTCTGACATTTGACTTGTTCTCGTTCTCCAGCTCATGGAATTTTCCCATTTTGTCTGCGGAGACGGTCGCGGCTATTTAGACAAACCGCGTCACTTCATCGTTCTGTTTCTTCCGTCATTATCTTCTTTCTTGCCACTTCACACTACTTCGTCGTCAACCTTAGATGAACAAGACGATCCATACACTTCACAAGTTTAGAAAGCGCTGACTGGCACCGTGGCTGATGCCGTCAGCTAGTGCGCCATGTGCTTTGTTTTTTCTTCCCTCTTTCCCTCCTAACAATGTTTTCCTTCTAGATCGAGACCATGCCGCCATTCACAAGCTTTTACAGTCCCCCTCCGCCATTTTGGTCCATTACACACATATATATATTCACGTTGCAAAAGAAAAGAAAAACACAACAACAACAACAACAATAACAAGAAACAGAACACAGGTGCCTCGCACGAGGCGACGTACGCTCTTTTGGGAAGCGCTGCCCCGCTTGAACGACCTTGCAATCGTCACCTCGTCCGCCGTCCAGCACACAATACATGATTACTCTCTCGCTCTCACACAGGATGTGGCGCGTCGTTGTTGCGAGTCTCGCGGTGGCTTCCACTCTGTTTCTTACGATTTGGGCGGCTGGCCTAAGCTGCACCTACCATCTCACCCTTTTCCTGTTTCCTCTCTGACACGCACACGCACATCTTTTCATCTCCACGCCAACACCCTCCACCTCTTCTGATCCTTCATCTCCTGTGATTCGAAAGCAGTGCTCATCTGTCTCGTGCGCGTGTCTGTGTCTGTGTGTGTGCCAATCCCTATTAGACTGTTCTGCCTGTGTGTGACTGAACACAATACATGAACAGCTCAGAGACGGAGGAGCAGGAGGTGAAAGCTCCACCACCACGGCTGACACCAAAGGAGGCCTTGGCAAAACGGCGCGCCGAGCATCTCGCATGGAAGCGGGAGTTTTTCCACACGCGACCTCCTCCTGTGTGTCTTGGGCGACTTCATCGACGACAGGCGTCGCCGATCGGCCGCAGTGTGGCGTCGTCCTTCAAGCGAGCGCGTGAGCTCGTGAACCAAGCGGCATCTTTGTCCTCGCCGCCTGCCTCTCAGCTAGCCGACGTCACGACTGCGACTACTACTACTGCTGCTGCTGCTGCTGCTTCTGCCGCTGTTGGACACCTCGCACATGGCGACGACACGGCCGTGGAAGAGCTCGCACCACCACGGTTGCAGAGGCGTCGCGAGTGGTGTGCGCGGATGCGGCGCGAGGTGGCGTCGCGAGATCCATTCACTGATGTCAAAATCCGCTCTGACCCGCGTCGCACACTCGTGTTCTCGCACCTCCACGACGACACCACCGAGGCGGATCTCCGTTTGTTTGCCGAGCAGATTGGCCACGTCGAGTCTGTGCACCTTATCCGCAACAAGAGCACTGGCGCAAGTCGACGGTACGCCTTCGTCGAGTACCGCTACCTGGCAGACGCGACCAAGGCGGTCCAGTTTTCGGGCAAGAAGCGGCTTCATGGTCGCGTGGTGAACATTGACGCCGAGCGCGGCCGCACGCAAGCGGGATTTTTGCCCCAACGGTTTGCTGAGGCAGCGCGGTACGACAGCTCCGTCCGCGCGACACAGCCAGCAGCCGCGGAGAAACCGGCGTCCCAACCCGCCACAACAGCGCAGGAGATCATCAACATGAGCGAGGAAGACTTCCTCAACGCGATGCTGAACTCCTAACGTGTGAGTGGACACGTTGGCGCTCACATGGGGCGTCTACGTGCTGCGTCGCATTGTTGTGTTTGCCTTCTGAGTCCCATAACAATCCATCAACAAAGAAGAAAACCGTTTTTTTCCTGAGGCTTCCTCTCTCTCTCACACACACACGCCACTCATCATCTTGGTTGTATACGTGGCTTCATTTCGTGTTCCCTCACTCTCACGCTTTGATGTGCAACTCATGTGAGTTCGTTCCGCACGTTGTTTACGTGGACATACGAGCGCCTTCTTCTCTCTCCCTCATCCGCGTGTCAACGCACACGTGGGCCACGGACTTCACACATTCATACTTCTACTCTCTCTTCCTCTTGCTGTCTTCACACTCACTGTTTCTTTTTCGATTGCTTGCATTCATACTCCAAAGAGAGAAGTTCAAAACAGCCACTCAAACCGCTTCGGGCACCCCCCCCAGTCCCCCTGCTTTCCTCCCTCTTCTACGCGCATTGGTTGCTGCTCCGCTCACAGACACACCCACACACTCACAGTTGTGCTGTAGCTCTCGCCTTCGCGTGATCTCTCAGGAATTGTCATACTCTACTCAGTAGGGCTCTCTTTTCATCTTTTTTTCTTTGGAAGCACCACACCCTCAGACCTCACCCGACCACCATGCAGTACACCGTCGATGAAATTCTGAGCGTGCGCCACACCTACACGGAGCCGCCGTTCCCGGGCTTCTCGCTCGAGGAGGTCGTGCGCCGTCGCCGCATGGCCCAGACGAAGCTCGTGCGCGGTGAGAACGCGTGGCAGGCGAAGCCGGTTGCGGAGACCACCGAGGAGTGGGTGACGCGTCTGCTGCACCGCTGCCTGAACAAGCTGAGCGCGAAGAACTACGCGTCGCAGGTGGCGGAGCTCAAGACGAAGGAGATTTTCTCGACGACGGAGATCCTCAACTGCGTCGCGAATCTGATCTTTCGCAAGGCCCTCGACGAGCCCGAGAACAGCCCTCTGTACGCCGCCGTGTGCTACGACCTGGCCATCTACGAAGTCTCGCTGGGCAACCAGGACTCGTCCCGCCCACAGTCTGAGATCCGTGACATCATCATCTCCGTCGCCCAGCGCGAGTTTCAGGTGTACCGCCAGGACGACACCAAGGTTGCGGAGGACGCCAGCGAGGAGGAGCGCGAGTTCATTCGCGCCAGCTTCATGCGTCGCAAGCGCGCGAACATGCGCTTCGTCGGCGAGCTGTACCTCAAGAACGTCCTGAACCACGGCACGATGCTGAACATCATGGATGTCACCATGAAGCTTGCCGAGGACGGTGGTCATCCGGAGGCCGAAAACATCGAGCTCATCGCGGAGCTTCTGCGCACCGTGGGCGAGCGCCTCGACAAGCAGCAGAAGAAGGCCGTGGACCACCACTTTGGCCTGCTCGCAAAGCTGGTCGAGGGTGCCTCGAGCCCGTACCCGCCGCGCATCCGCTTCAAGATCCTCGACCTGCTCGACCTGCGTGCTGCTGGGTGGAAGGTCAAGGCCAAGGCACCACCGAAGCCCGCGCCGGCGCCTCACGCCGCCTCTGCGGCTGCCGCTGGCAAGAAGCCCAAGGTGTCTGCTCCCGTCGCGTCACCGAACACGACGAACAAGATGGCCAAGTCTTTCGGCGATGCGCTGCGCGGGTCGTCCAAGTCGTGGAAGGAGGTGGCGACGACCAAGACGGCCGGCAACGGCGCGGCCCACGCCACGGGGAAGAAGGGCGCCCACGAGGCCGCCGCCGAGCCCACGTCACCGGGTGCGACTGGTGCGTCCTCGTCCGCCGCGGCTGCGGCTGCGTCGTCGTCGCCAAACGAAGGCGCCGTGCCGTTCGACCTGCGCGTCAAGTCCATGTACACGGAGTGGGCGCAGGAGCGCAGCAACGCTTTGCTGCCTGCGTGGCGCGATGAGCTGCGAGAGACGGACCGCACGTTTAGCTCCGCGAAGGAGATGAGCGCGGAGGTCGCCTTGGAGGTGCTCAAGGACGCGTGCATGACGACTCGCGCCAACGCGCAGCGCGAGGCCTACAGCTTCCTCGTTGTCGGGCTGGACCTGACCGACGAGGAGGTGCTCGAGGGCTTCGTGCGCGCGGCAGCGGCGGCGATTGAGGATGGCCTGCTCGAGGATGTGCCCAAGTTCAGCGAGCGCTTCATGAACATTCTCCGTCTCACCTCCACTGAGGAGCTGCTGAGTGTGGATGTGTACTATGACGCCGCGAATGTGCTGCGGCAGGCGTTCAACCGCGTCGAGGAGCCTGACGAGTTCACCGTCGAGGCGCTGATGGAGTTCTGGAAGAAGGTCCCCGTCCAGGCGCCGAACGAGGCGGAGGAGGAGAAGGTTGTGGTGAACTGCGCGGTGCTCTCCTCACTTTGTGTCGCGGAGGAGGCCAAGGACGGTGAGGAGAACCTGATGGTGGCGATCATCCGCTCGATGGAGACGATGGGCATCATCGAGCCGCCGACCATCGCTGAGATGCTCGAGTGCCAGTGCGACAATCCGCTCTTTAACCGTGTGGTGGAGGCATACCGCGCCGCCGCAGCCGCATGACACGCTCTCTCAAAAAACCCCGTGACACTTTAATCCGAATAACTGACGCACACCAAGGCAAAAACCAACTCTCCATGGAATGGAGTAGCGATGACGTTCTCTCTCTCACATACACGCATGTATTGAACAAAACATGCACTCCAACAACAAAACCTTCGCTGCAGCAAAAAAAAAAAAGAAAAGCATCCAAAGAACGAAAACGGAACGCAATGCCTGTACAAACAGAAAGTGTAATTCTGTTATGAACCTACTTAACCACTTAATCGTTAATCACACACGTACACGCGGTCTGAAAAGAAGAAAAACAATAGCATAACTACGTAACCTCAACCGTGACGTTAAAAAAAAACAGAAACAAAAAACTCTAACATCTAAGTCGTAACATGACACCGCATCGCTAGCATAACACACAAAGGGCACGGATTATTTCCAAATTTCGCCTCTGGCACTCTGGGTCACTTCGTTTCTCCACCTGTTTGTGTTTGCGCATGCGCGTGCCACACTGTGAACGCGCTCTGTTCTTTGGTTCTTTTCGTTGATTCCTTCTTTGTTGTTGTCGTTGTTGTTGTCGTTGTGTGTGCGCACCGATGCACACATTGTGCGTGTTTGAACTCTCGCATACTGATGCCTGCTTCAACGTTTGACCCCAACGCGATCCATATCAACTGGGGGTGTTTCTCTAGCTCCCCTCGAGTGTCCCTCTGCCTCCTCTACGGCGCATCACACTGCAGATTCTCCCTCTTGGGCTCGGTGCAGACTCATCGGCTCAATGTAGCGTGCACACATTTCGGAGCACCAGCCAGAGGAGGAGGAGGAGAAACACCAGCAAAGACTGCTCCGCAGGTGCGACGTGCAACCTTACCCTAGGAATGTACCCCGTCCTCATTCGCGGTCACTAGCACGCCGGGTTTTCTGCCTCAAAGCCTGCATCCCCATCACCACGTGCCTCCTTTTACCATCGTCATCATCTTCTCATCCCCCCTTTCTATGAATCTTTCACTCTACAAACCAACAAAAAAAAGAATAAAGAAAAGAAAAGAAAACAGCTACCCCAAAACACAACAAGAACACACACAGTCAGCTGCACATCATGTCGAAATTTCTTCAGCGCTTCGCTATTGGTACCTGTGCTGCCGGTGCCGCCCTGTACAGCTGCTGCTTCGTCGTGTACCCTGGCGAGGCCTGCATTCTGTACAACAAGATCACTGGTCTGAAGGACTCCGTGTACGGCGAGGGCCTGCAGGCGCGTATCGTGGGCCTTGATGATGTGAAGCGCTTCAACATCCGCATCCGCCCCCGCACGCTGGAGACGATGACTGGCACGAAGGACTTGCAGATGGTCAACATCCGCCTGCGTGTGCTGTTCCGCCCGATGGTGGACCGCCTCCCGCAGATCTTCCGTACCTTTGGGTACGACTACGACGAGCGCATTCTGCCCTCCGTCAGCAACGAGATCCTCAAGTCCGTCGTTGCCGAGTACAAGGCCGAGGAGCTGATCCAGAAGCGTGACGCCGTGTCTGCGCGCATTTACCAGCTGATGCAGGAGAAGGTCAATCAATTCGGCCTTGTGCTCGAGGATCTGTCCCTGGTGGACATTCAGTTCGGCCACGACTTTATGGCTGCGGTTGAGCAGAAGCAGGTGGCACAGCAGGAGGCCGAGCGCTACCGCTACGTTGTCCTGGAGAATGAGCAGAAGCGTCAGGCCGCCGTCGTGCGTGCGGAGGGCGAGGCTGAGTCCGCGCGCCTCATCTCTGAAGCGATTCAGAAGTCGGGTCCTGGTCTGCTGGAGCTTCGTCGCATTGAGGCGGCGGTCGAGGTGGCCAACCAGCTCGCCCCGATGTCGAACACGACGTTCATCCCAGGCGCGTCGAATATGCTCATGAACGTGGACCGCCGCTAATCCTTGGCCACAGAACCTGATGCATTCACTCGCTACACACGACGTCAAAACAAACAAGGAAGCAAGCAAGCAAGAAAAAAAAAGAGAGAAAGAGCTGGACAGCGAAACATCAAGCCAACGAAGAGATGCCCGTTTTGTATCACACAAGTGAAATGGACACGATCTCTTCTCCTGCCTGACTGTGTGTGTGTTCGCTGAGAGTTTCGTTTTTATTTTCTTCCACTTTTCTTTCGGTGTTCGCGTTTGCCGTGAAATAGCATCTGGTGTGCGTGGCAGACTGTAGGAAAAGCTACGAAGAGAACTCGCACAGGGTAATGAATTGTTTATGGCTCTTCCTCAGCGTGTCTTTCGTGGCAGTATTGGCCTTCTTCACACACGCAGCACCGTCCGTTCTTCGCACCGCGGTTCACCATGATATCCGCATTAGGATGGGCTGCGATAGTACAACACCAGCAGCAGTCGCCACATCGTCTGCACATTTCCCATTTTTTTTACATTATTCAGGTCATTGAATCAGTCAACCAAAACAATAAAAAATAAAAATAAACACTCGCTGGAAACTGCGAAATCAACAGCCACACACGCGCAGGCACAAACCATGGGATGCATTCCAAGATGTCTCAGGCAAAGACCAGTGCTGTGAAAAAGGAAGGACGGAGGAGGGAACCAGCGCAACTCACTACTTTGCTTTCGTTTCCTCAGGTCGCCCCTGTGACTATAGGGCTGAGGCGCACGTGCAGTCATCACTAATGTGGAATGCCGAGGCACTCTCACTTACCACTGTGTGTCGTGAGTGTCTGTGTGTGCAGTGTATACTACAGTGCGCGTGACCTCGAGTGGACCCGCTCTTTCACGCTTTCATTGTGCCACACGCTTACATGACCACCAGTGCACTAATTACGCTCTCCCCAACCTCACTTGCAAACTCTCTCTCTCTATCTCTTCCATTGCCTCTCTTCTCCATTTCACACTGTCGTTCCGCTGCACTGTTGCGCGCGGTCACCCACACACAAAAAACAAACAAACAAACAGCAAAATACCACGAACACGACTCGCGGAATGTTCGCAATTGACTGCGACGAGGTGAAGGGCGTGGTTGTTGAAGAGGGCGTTCGTGCGACGTGCGCTGTGCGCGTGCTCGGAGGCAGTGCTCTCCTCGTCGGCACAGACAGGGGAACCGTTATCGCCTTTGTGCAGGACAGGCGGGATGGCGCAGCAGGCGAGCTCGTGGCCGTCTGCCAACAGGCGCTCCACCACGGGCCAGTGTACCACCTCGCCGTCGGCGCCTCTCATCTTGTCTGCTCAACCGGCCACGATGCACGATGCTGTGTGCTCCCGCTCTTTGCCTTGTTCCCTTCCCCGCCCAGCGGTGTGGATGACGACGCGGAGACGAACCTGCGCAGCCGCGGCGTGGACGAGTACCGCTGGATTGAGGCTCACTCGCTGCCTGTGGTGCGTGCCTGCTTCTTGGCGGACGGCTACACGGTGGCGTCCCTCGACATCAGCGGTGTCCTTGCGCTCTCCCGGCTCAACGAGAAGGGAGCGGTGCTTCAAGAGAGGATTGCGTGCGGGTTCCCGGCGCGTGCACTCGCCGTCTCGCGTGACGAGACCTGCTGCTTCGTCGGCGGCGCGGGGCTTGTGCGCGTCGACCTCCAGCAGCCGTACCGCCCTCTGGATGCCTTCAACACGGCCACGTCGACGGCCACGCACAGCCACAGCAGCAGGCGCTCGCACGTGGCCGTGACACCCATGACGCGCCTGGGTGGGAGCGGGGAGGAGGTGCCCGCCCCACCGCCAGGCACGCTTGTATCACGGCTGACTGTGTCGCACGTGGATGGGTCCGTGCGCGCGGAGTTCGTGCGACGGCCAAGCGACGGCGAGAGCGCACAGGACGCGGTCGTCGTGTCGGCTGCGGAGTGGAGCATTGACAACCCAAAGTGGTCCGTCGCACGTGTCTTCTCGGAGTTGCCACGTACGGCAACCCCCACTTCCGCTTCTCCACGCTTGCGCCTACGCCACCACACGCACGCCTCGCGCACTGGCATCGTCTGCTGCCGTCAGCGCTGGCCCTCCGTCACGACGTCGCGCCTTGTTCTCCAGCCAAACGCGCTGAACGTACTCAGCGGAGAGGGTCCGTCCGGAGGGAAAGGGGACGGCGAGTCATGGGCGTCGCCGCTGATGCAGAAGCCGTACGCGGCCGTGCACACACTCGTCTCACCACTCGCGAGTTCTGGATCGACCGTCCGAGTCGCTGCTCCGACAACGGCAGCAGAGCAACTAGCGCAGGAGCAGGAGCGCAACAAGAAGCTGCAGGAGCAGTGCAACGAGCTCGCACAGGCACTCAAGGTGCTCGTTGAGCAGAAGCGAAAGAACAAAAAGGCCAAGTCGCGTGCGTAGTACCTCACCCGGCTGCATGTCTCCCTCGTCTCTCCTGCCTTTGTTGTTTTCCTGTTTGGTCCTGCCTGTCCACACACGATGCACACTGTGGTCGCTCCAGCCACAAAGAAAAGTGGACTCGGCAACACAAACACCTATAAACGTTTAACAGGCCGCATAACTGAAGACCATTTTTAAAGCTGACAACACACACACGCACACAAACATTGACACTGTGGACCTCATTTGCCATACCAACCAACAGTCAATTGCTTCGTGAGAGATGGCAGCCTACCGTACATGCATCGCTGTGAATCGGGATCAGCATAACGGAACATGAATATGGGCTATCCTAGCAGCCGATGAATGGCAGTCGCGACGCTCCGCATTTTTCTTCGCTGTGCGTGCGCTTTTCTCGCGAGATAGCTCCCCCCCCCTTCGTCCAAGTGTGAGTATCGCGAGCGCTCTTTGCTGCCTATTTTAGCCTTCCATCCTATTCACATCACAGCGTGACGTCATCAACGCGCTGGGAATTTACCGTTGTCGTTCCCCAACCTGGACATCCACTTCACACCCTCCTTCCTCTCTCCTCCAATTTTCACCTTCGTGCGTAAAACAACAACAACAATAAAGTTAACGAGGCCTTGCTGCGACCTTTTTTTCTCCTTTTTTTGTTGTTGGTGTGTTTGCAAAAATGTCTGCCTCTAATCTCCGATGCCTCCTTGGTCACGATGTAACCGATAAGTTGCTGAAAAAATCTGGTGGGCTGGTGGGCCTGGCAAAGCTGAGTGACTCGGCGCTTCGTCACGTCGGCCTCGACGACTTTGAGGAGTCCATGAAATTCGAGTCGCTCTCCAAGCACCTCCACGCCGGCTACCTTTTGCAGGCACCTGTTTTCCACGAGTATTTCGTGATGGATGGGGAGCTGATGGACAGTGTTAAAACCGCACAAAAGGCTCTTGATCTGCTCGGGCGCCGTGCGGCCATTGTGGCCAAGGCCGATCTCGCAGCAGCAAAAGCCAGCGACGATGCCGCGTTTGGAGAGAAGGAGCTGGAGAAGGTCAAGGCGAGCTTCACGAAGCTCAAGGCTGAACGCAAGGTCTCTGAGCTGGACACGCAGGCCCTCGCGGTCCCGGAGGTGCGCAAGCGTGGCGAGGCACCCAAGAAGAAGCGTGGCGGCTTGCAGGCGCACAAGAAGCTTGAGGCACGCAGCGAGCCACAGAGCGTGATTGAGAAGATCACGTCGCGGGTCAAGATGGGTGTGAGCGAGGAGGAACAGCGCGAGGAGCTTCTGCAGCGCACTGATGTGCGTGTGCAGGTGATGAAGGAGCAGGAACAAAACCTACGCCGTGAAACACGCAAGCGAAAGCGCGACGACAATGCCGACGGCGAGTACGGCGATTTGCTGAACATCACACTTTAGCCGTAGCCACCAGTATGGACTTGTTTTGCGTTTCACGTCGAAAATAAAAAAAGAAGACCCCCCAAAAAAAATAAGCAACCATAGCACTGCTGTCGAACAACATGGAGAGTGAACGCCTGTCGTTGTACGAGCGTATGCGGGGGCGTCATATCAGTGATGCGTCCGCCACTTTCCCTTCACACTCTATCTCTCTCCCTCTGCACAGAATGAAAAATGTGATATTCACACTCTCCACTTTGCGTGTGCCTGTGTGCGCACTGGGGGTACCCCTCTATCCACAGTTCATCCCTCTTTCTCCGACTCACTTTTCAACACCCACACTCACTCACATTCTTCACACTGACGCCACTTGACTCCTTCCACCAAGTGAATACAGAGCATCTAAGCTATTCACACACACACACACAAAAAAGCATTTACCCGATCACGCACACACCCACAAGGAGTAGGAGAGGCAGACGGCTTGACTCTCCGACGGTGTGCCGTGTGAATGTCGACGTTGGCACCGGACGATGAGGGCAGCGTCGACCGCGAGATGGACGCGCTGCATCGGAGACTGCCAGGCACGTCACAGTCACACGTGGCGTGGCGTCGGGAGAGCGCCACCGCACGCCGCCGCTCCGGTGGCCCGGACGGACTTGGGCCTGCCGCCTCAGCCGCAAAGCGAGTGTCGCGCGTGCCGTCAGCAAGCAGCCTCCCGCTGTCCCACATCCAAGCGCACTTGCCGTTCTACACGCTCTGCCAGCAACCGCTCGATCCGATGGCCCGCAACTGGAACGCGGAGTTTCAGGACCGCTGGTCCCGCCACCGACAGCGTGAATCCCACTACGTAGAGCGCCGCGAACAGCTGAAAGAATTTGTGAACGAGTACGAGGCGTATTGCCATGAACTTGTCCGCGCCTTCGTGGACGACCCGGAATGCCGTCTGTCCTGCCTCACCGAGGACGGCTGCATGCGCGTGGGCAACTTGGTGCTGCAGGTGTGGCACAACGTGAAGCTCGCGCAGAACATGCAGCGGTGCTTTTGCGCGGCGATGGAGTGCCAGCCGCCAAACCTGAGCTTTCCACTCACCGCGACGTTTCGCTACTTGAACATTGCCGTTTCCGTCCAGGCACTGATCCCTCTGCGCATTGGCAAGGTTCCTGAGTACCGTGGCGACGGCCTCCCGGACCTCGTCGTGAATGTCCCTCTGTGCGAGTACCTGAGCGTGCTGCAATGCGCCACCAACGTGAAGCCCACCACATCCGGCGGCCGGGCTGACAAGATTGTCGGCATCGAGGTGTACGAGGCCCTTGACGCCGCACTGTACGTCTTCAACTGCATTGGACTCCTACCTGGCATGCGCGTAGTCGCAGCCGCCGCCGCACCCGCAGCTGCTTCGGCGGCGGTGCCCGATGGCACGGAGGCTGTCCCGCTGCGGCGCTGGCGTCACATGGTCCGACACGAGGCGCGCACGTGGAGCGAGCAGCCGTCGCTGGACGCATACACGATGAGCGGCTCCAGTGTGTGTGCGATGCTCTCACCGCTGCTGCAGGAGCCCGCCAAGCACCGCCTTGACCGACTCACGGAGCTGCTTCACGAGAACGGGCTCAACATCTGCTTGCTGGGCTCACTCGCGCAGTGGCTCATGCAGACCCCAAAGGACGAGCAGGAGGCAGACCTCGACACACTTCTGCGTGCCGTGGCGGTGGAGGTGCTGGCGCGCACCATTCGCGGTGTCCTTAGCACGCAAACCACACGCGACGGGCTGCCTGTGACGGTGCGCACGGCAAACACGTACCTGATGCGCGCCATGGCCTCCGTCGTCGACAACCCGGCGAAACGCTTCCGCGATGGGCTCCAGCACCGAGTGGAGGAGAAGTTCCTGTTTGACCCAACCCTCCCGCTCGACCCGTTCATGGACTACCTGGAGGCGACCCTGCAGGACTTCCCGTCGTCCGTGACGCAGCGCCTGTGCCAGCTCTCCGCCATCGTCGTCGTGCGCGGCTCCGTCGCGCGGGTCGAGTGCAAGCCAAGCAAACACAACCCGAGCGCGCTCTACACAGGGCAGTGGGAGGCCGCGCGGACGGAGATGGCGCAGGACAGCACCTTGATAGGCGCGGCATCGCCGGAGTTCAACCAGGCGTACCTGCGGCCGCTCCAGGAGGAGCAGTACTACCGCCTGGGTCGGCTTGATGCCGCCTGGGACTGCGTGAATCAACAGCTCGAGTATTGGCGCAGTGAACCCCGTGCGCGCTTCATGACGGCTCACTTGTGCTCCAACGCTGCCCTCTGCGCCGCCATGTGTGGTCGGTTGAACGCCGCGGAGTACCTGGCGCGCACAGCGATTGAGACACTTCAGCATGCGATGATGTACGCCTCTGACACCGCCGCGCTGAGTGGGGCTGGCGCAGCAGGCCCCACCGCGAATGCCGCTGCTGCCGCCGCGGGTGCCGTGGGCAGTAGCGGGGCCGGGGCCGGGCCGTCGCGCTACGGCGTGTTCGTGTACGGGCTGGCACGTGCGCGACTGACGCAGGGGTACGTTCGCTGTTATGCGAAGGACTACTTCGAGGCCGGTGAGAGCTTCGACGCGGCACTGCGCACGCCAGAGATTCTGGGACCGTGGCGACTTCCGTACATCGCTCAACTGCGTCTGGAAGCGATCCTGGGCCTGTTCGAAGTCACCGTGCACGCGAGCGCGGAGTACATTGAGTGCTTCGCGCGGATTTGGGAGGCGACCTGCGAGACGCTGCCCCCTACCCTGCTTGGCGCGCACGTGCATGAGCTGCTCGGCTCACTGTACATGGAGCGGCAACTGTACCAGCTGGCGGCGGTGCAGTTCTGGGACTGCGTCGAGATGCGCGAGGCCATTGTCGGGGAGGATTCCCCCAAAGTCGCACTGACATTCAACAAGCTTGGCTTGCTCTACTACAACTGGGACACCACGCGCTACGGTCTTTACTGCAGTTGCATTTTACACCGCGCAGAGGCAATCATGGCCAGCGTGCACGGCCTGTACTCGGCGCAGCACGTGGCCGTCTCCGAGAACATTATCGCGCTTTTCATTCGCCGTGGCCAGTACGTCGAGGCCTCGCAGCGGCTCTACACGCTGCAGCACCTCCCACCGCGCTACGCCAAGCGACTCCCACGCGACCACCCCACGATTATTCGCCTCTCTGAGCTTGAGACAAAACTCAGGATCAGTTTCACACCTTGGGCGGCGCAAATAATCCAACGCAGTTGGCGGCAGTACCGTGCGCGCTTGCTGGTGCGCAAGGTTCTGGAAGACAGCGCGCGCCTGCTGCAGCGGGCCGGGCGAGGGCTCATGGTGCGCAAGACGCTCGCGCTCATGGGTACGGGCCGCGCCACCATTCAGGACATCTTTGTCATGGAGATGATGACCAACGTGCTGACGGCCTCCGACGATCTGGTGCGGATGAGCGCGCGTTTTTCGCGACAGGCGCGCGACTGGAACGTGGAGTACCAGAGCTGCCGCCTGCTCGGCGAGTGGAACACAGGCACGGCTGTCACATCGACAGTGAAGCAGCTCGACGCGCTGCGAGCCGAATTCAGCGCGCGTGCGACCGAGCTGGCGCGTCAACGGGAGCAGCGGGTTGCGTCGAAACAGTCACGTGACGCTGCTGAACGTGTAGGTGGCGGTGGGAGCAGCAGTGGTGCTACGTTTGTGAAGGACAACATTCTGATGAAGCCTGTGCCAAAGAACGACAAACTGACCATGCTGCAAAACCTTGTCTACGAGCACTTTTCGCGAACTCCCCTGACGATCATCACGGCACCGCTCTCGACGATTGTGTCGCTGGAGCACTACGACTACTTTGCTGTTGCTTTGCCGCCGTTGCACGGCGACCCCGAGTACTTTCTCTGCTCTGATGGCCGGCGCGGCCACGTGGTGAGCCCGATCGCCAACACCCTCTTCACCGAACTTGTCAGCGGCTATTACGAGGCGGGGCTCACGTCGATGACTGAGGATCACCTGCAAGGGGTGGAGTGCGTGCGCGCGCAGGACAATCTCTACTATCTGACTAACGGTCTCGGCCTCGTGAATAACCTGCTGACGTCCGATGATGCGGGCCAGCCTAGTGCGGTCACTGCTGCGGCTGCTGCGGGGCAGGGCACCGGTCCGATCGCCTTCATCGACCCAGGCGTCACCGCATCGCTCCAGGAGCGCAGTGACTGGGTGTCCGCACCAGGCTTGCCGAGGCGTGTGCTCAACTTCATTGCCGCAGGCAAGTCGGAGGAGGCCATGGCCGCCCTCGAGGCGTACGCGATGTCGTCCGTGATTCGCACGCGGCGAGAGCGGGTGTTCTACTCCTTCTTGATCGAAGTGGTGCGCTCGGAGAAGATGAACGACTTGACATCGCTGGAGATGTCTGGCCAGCGCGCGACGAGTGCGATGGAGGAATGCGGCGCCTTCTTCTTCGCGACGATACTGGGTCTCGTTGCGGCACGTGTCTTGTGCGCCAGAGATGCGTTCAAGGCGGCGCTCCCGTTTCTGCTCCGCAACGTGGTTGTGATGCGGCGGAAGCTGCGACTCCACGCGTACTTCTCATCCTTTCTGATGCTCGACAACACGATGCTACTTCTCACGGCAGCGAGCGCCATCAAAAAGCCCGTTGACACCGTGACGCTGGAGATGATCATTCCAACGCTGGAGCTGGGCGAGCCGAGCTGCGCACTCTTCGCCGTGCTGGAGCGGATGATTTACTACTGCCACCTCAACGGCCGCAACAACCTCGCGGAGGATCTTCAGGCACTGAGAACCGCCCGTGCCAAGCAGCTGTCCGATCCGCTGCGCCGCCATCTCGTCGCGAGCCTCATGAAGTGCAGCGACGAGTGCGCGGAGCGTTCGGCGCCACAGGAGTGTGTACCGTACCTGACGGCATCCATTCACCTGTGCAGTCTCGGTGGGGCCCACAACACCCCCAGCATCGAGCTCGGCGTGCTGTACACCGAGCACGGCGCGGTGCTGACCGTCCTCAGCGACCTCGTCGCCGCACGCAAAAGTCTATCCAAGGCCTGGAACATTCTCTCCAAGACCAGCGCCGCGAACAGCCCCGAGATGCTCACGCTACTCAAGCACCACCGCATCCTCAAGGCCCGCCTGCGCGACAACGCCATCCTGATCATTCGCCGCGCCGTCAGACGGTGGCGTGAGCAGCGACACCTGGACGCGATCATGGCACGCGACCGCCCCGAGGAATTCGCGAAGCTGCAGAGCGTCCGCGTGCTGCGCCGCATGAATCGGCTGCTTGTGTCGGAGGCGACGTCACGGGTGCTCGTGCTGGAGGCGCAGACCGAGGCGTGGTACCAGCTTCTGCGGAAGCAGCTCCGCCTGCGCAACGAGGCCATGCTGCGACAGACCTACGGCACACGCGTCCAGATCTACGTGGACAAGCTGGCCTCTGCGCGGGAGGACATCGTGGAGTTGGCGCTCGCAACAAAGGCGACCATCGCCGATTATGGCTTGCGAATGCAGCAGCACCTGCTTGCGACAGCACTCGAGACGACCTACCGGCTTGAGCGCCGTGTGATTATCCGCGACTGGACGGCCGCGTGCGTGCAACTGAAGATGTGGCACGTCGAGCACGTCGACGTGGCCATTCGCCACGAATTCCTGCGTGCGTACCAGCGGTACCTTCTGCGTTGTGTGGCCGCCGAAGAGGGCATCTGGCGTCGCATGATTGCACAGAACCAGCTCAAGACCAAGCAGATGCTGGGCCGCTACATCGTCAAGAAGCTACGCCAGCGCCCGCGGAACCCGTCGGGTGACCACCGTGCGATTGAGTTTGAGGAGACGCGTCTCCGCGAGAAAATATGCGCCGAAGAGGCACACGCGTTCAAGGAGATCGGCGACGTGTTCATCTTCGGTCCAGAGGTTCTACTGGACGACGACGACGACTGGTAGAGCGTCAGCACGTCGGTGCTGGGTGATGTTTGTGTGCCTCTGTCGCTGTTGAGAGCTCCTCAGACACAGTACAGCGCCATTTTGTTTTTCTTGCTCAGAACACTTCCCCTTTTCTTCTTTTTTTGGTTTTGCTTCCATGCAGAGATCGCATCATTCATGACGGTCACACCAAGAAAAAACAAACAAAAACAATGTACGACGAAGTGACCTCGATCTAGAAATCAAATACGCAGAGAATAACAATAGTATGATGAGCCACGTGAATGAGAGTGTTTGGCTGCATTGTCATGGACGGGACTCCTCTTCCTATGTGAGGACGCTTACCGCATGCGTTTGCCGGGGAGTGAGTCAGCCAGAGGGTTCTGGCGAAGGACTATTCTACTGTGATTCGACACGATTTAGCAGTGCCACACCCTCGTTGTTCGCCACTGTTTCCTTGCATGGAGGAGATCGTTGTATCGTACTTGCGATACACACAGACACATATCATGCCCATTTTTCAGACTCGACGCAGTTTCGGTTGACACACACACACACACACTGAACTCACCTCTACTTGATATCTCCTCCTGCTCTGCTCTCAAAAAACGTGCCCACATATCACCTTCCGATTCCTCTGTGAAAGGTCTGTTGGTTTTCTTTCACTTTCTTTCTCTTTCTTTCTTCAGCCTGTACTTGTTTCTTTCAATCTTTCCCTTTCTCCTTTTCTCCTTCTCTCTCCTATCTTTTTTTTTTGTGTTGCGTTGTCATCGTTAGCATCTCCCCTTCTTCTGTGCACGCTAGTTTGAGTGAGGGCTCTGTTCACGCACACACAGACACACACACATCGGCACAAGCTCTCCCTGTCGTTGTACACCTCGCGACAACTTTGTCCCCCTTTTTTTCTTTTCGTTCCTCACGTTCTTTTTTTCCTAGAGAACTGCCACATCTCTTTTCGCTTACGCTTCCACTCATGGATCGCACCTTTGTCGACGCGTGCGCGGGCTTCTCCACCGCGTACTACAACTGGAACGAGATCTTCCAGCTTGCGTGGGAGCTCGACGATAGCACATACGACTTGGCCGGGAAGCGACAGGAGGAGCTGTACCGTGTGGAGAAGGCCTTCCAGGACGAGGCCGTTCAAGGCGTCAAGCTGATCGTGCAGCAGGGGGAGCCGTCCGGGGCCGGCCCACGAAGAGTTCCTCAGCATCACCTCTGCTTCAAGGAGCGCAACATCTTCTATCGTCTTTTGCCCGATGCACGCAATGGCCGGACCTACGTGGCTAGCCTACGCGGCATTCTCCAAGGCCGCAGCGATGTGCTGACGGTGCCGCTCTCAACGGTGGTGGTCTACCGCGGCGTCGCCGTGCTCGCGCAGGCGCTGATTCCCCTAGGCAAGACCCACACCATCCTTCACGAAGGCCACGTCGCACACCGCCCCGAGATTGCGAGTGAGCTGTGCATGACGGCACGCGTACTGAATATCCCCCTCCCCGACCAGATCCTCTGCAACGCCTACGAAGGGATGGATGGCCGCTTCTACGTCACCGCCACCAACGTCACAACCATCGCCCTGGACGACGCGACCCTCCTCGACGGCCCGCTGAAGCGCGCGGAGATGCTCTCGGCCTGCGCGTGCGTGACGGCGACGTGCGAGGACACACTGTCCGTTCTCGGGAGCGACGTCGTGATGCGGGCTCTGCGGGAGGTGGCTCTGGCGCCGCTGGAGGAGCAGCCCGAGTTGCTGTGCAGCACGCTCCACTTCTACGGCATCAATCTGTGCCTGCTGAAGGGCGTGTTGGATGCGTTCCGCGACTACTGTGTCGCCCACCAAGAAAGCGGCCGGATGTGGGACAGCTTCCAGAGCGCCATCGCACGGGAAATGATAGCGCGAACGGTGAAGCAGGAGTTCTACCTCGAAGCACACGCGAAGCAGCTGAGTGCCAACGACGCCAGCATTAGTAAGTGCTTCGCGCTGAGCCTCAAGGAGGCGTTCGAGGGCCACCTCAACGCGCCCGAGCGCTTCATGTTGGTGGTAATGCGTAAATACGCGATTGGCAACGTGGACGGCGCTGATAGAGACTTGCTCGATGCCCTGTACTGCGCACGGCGTGACTGCCGGAGCGAGATTGTGGAGCGCGTGTCGAATCTGGTCGGCGCGCGTGCGGCGGTACCGGCGGCAACGACGAACGGCAGCGAGGACGGTCGGTCCACGCCTAAGAAGACGATTGTGTGGGCACCTGTGGTGGTCGCACGCCAAACCCCCCGCTCATGCGATCCGCGTCTGCTGATTTCGCTTGTGCCAGTCTACGCGGCGGTTGGCAACGCCTCAGAGGACTACGCCCTGTGCTGCAGTGGACCCGTGCAGGTCAAGACGCGGTTGTGGGAGGCGCAGGTGAAGGAGGCCATTCAGCTTGCCGACCGCCTCGTTGGGGAGACCAGGGCCCGCTTCGGCGACGACTCCCTTCCCGGCCTGTACGCTCAACGGCGACTGTGCCGACTGCTGTACGCCACTCCGTCCGTCGAGCACATCCGTCGTGGCTCGTCGCTGCTGGTGCCGATGCTGAGGGGCTTTGAGGAGCACACCAGCGCCATCACCAGAGCGCGGTGCCACCTTGAGGCCGGCTGCTGGCTGCTGGTGGCTTCCCACACCGTGCCCACACTCGTCGCCGAGGCAGCCCGTCACTTTGAGCGCGCCGCGCAGCTGTTGCCGGCTCACTTGCGCAGCTCCCTCGGGGCGTGGCTCTACATTCAACCTAGCCTTGGTCTGCTACGGTGCCGACAGACGCAGCAAAAGCCGATGGACCCCATCGTCACGGCGTCGCTCACGAAGGATGCCGTCTATCTCTCCCGCATCGTCACGCCACAGGATTACTTTGTGGAGTACCTCTGGGAGCTCGGGATGGAGCTTTCAGTCGATCAGCAGTACGAAGAGGCAACGCGCATTCTCACAGGGGCGGTAGGGATGCTGAAGAAGGTCCCAGCCTCACGTCTGGATAGAGGCGCACTTCTCAGTGACACGCTCTCCGTTTATCGGAAGTGGGACCCTCAAAAGTACGAAAGCTACTGCGAGGCACTCGCCGCATTGTAATCGCGCCTGGTCGCTGCCGTGAGTTGTAGATTCTTCGTTGTGCCACTTTCTCTTTGTTTTTTTTTGTTGCCATTTCTCCTCCATCGTCACCTCAGTGTGCCTTGTTTTCGCCCCTCTCCGCCTCGGTTTATACCAAGCACACACAAGCACACATACGCACGCCCCCGCTTTCGTGCCTTTCCCTATCATAGTTGTTTTTTTCCTCTATTGTTTTTGTTCCATCTTTCATTCTTGTCGTGTTCCTATCTTTTTCTTCTCCCACTAGAACTCACCTTGCCGAGGGTGTGTCCGGGTAGCCAGTTGTCGTTTTTATTGGTTCCGTTTTTTTTTGTGCGTGCTCCACTTTCATTGTTGATGTTTGTTTGTTTTATTTGTTTTACCTCTTCCGAGTGGCGACGCTCACTGCCAGCCGAAACACCGCGGTACGACACGGTGTGTTCATGAGTGTATCTACGTATGCGCGCATGTGTGCAATCAATTCCTGAGAATACTGATTCAACGACAGCCATTGTGCACGAGACCACATCACGACTGCCACCAGGGGACGCCGCGGCACCAACGCCTGCACGCGTCTGCGACGTGTGTCTCCTCGCCGCATTCGCGCGTGAAGGCTGCGGCGAGGAGACAAAAGAAAAGCCCATTTTGGACTTTTCCTTCTCTGGGGCGGCCTTGTCGATCGAGGCAAAAGAATAACAATGGAGTGGCCCTCGTTCATCATGGCCACAAATGCCTCTGCATTCTCTCGGGAGTGGCCCTCCCCCCAAATACAACAGCAACAACAACAACAACAGCAGCAGCTACAACACACGTGCACATGCGTGTCCCAAACCTCACTTCAATAACGACAATCACATACCCATTCTCTCTCTCTCTCTCTCTTCGTATTCCTTCAGAAGTTTCTTTTCGTTTGTAGCTTTTCTCTTACCGCTTTTCCCCTTTCCTCTGAGACAACGTGAGACGGTTACGGAAAGAAGGTGAAAAAGAAAGAACGCTACGCGTTTTCTATCATAGTACCTTTCCCCTTTCTCCTTTGTACACACATTCCCCAGTTCTTTATTGTTTTTTTTGTTTTGTTTTGCGCATTGAGGTCCCCATTTGTTTCTTTTTTTGTTTTCAGAGAGCACATCATTCTCTGTGAGCTCGTTTTTCGTGTGTGTTTGTTTTCTGTGCATCATTCTTCTCCCAAGTACTGTCTTGGACAAACAACAGCAACCAAAAATCTCCCTGACACTTCTACACAGACCTGTATCGCTGTCCGTTCTTCTCCTCCGCCCGCTTTGCACTGTTGTTTTGTTTTACCGCCGTGACTGAAATAGGAAACACACTCGTACCTCCACACGCACACACACCCACACGTACGTATACGACGACGTGTGCCGACTGATTTTGAATTGTACACTCCCTCTATTCGGCGTGCGCGTGGCTTGGTGGTGATCACAGCATAATCTTCCCTCCCTGTTTTCTTCTTGTCGACACACCCACACAGACTGGCATAGACGAACGTCCGTTACTGTTGTTCTTTGTTTTGTTTTGCTGACATACAGTTTCTCTCAAGAGAACACACAGAGAAGAAACATCGTGACGTGCATTCCTTTTGAAGAACGCGAATGAGTTCTCGGCGCCCAGCGACCGCGAAGTCGCCAACCGCGGTGCGGCCGGTCGCTGTGCCCACCACCACTAGTGCCACCCCCACCACCGCGAGTGGCGCAGGCTTCCGACAGCCCATGCCACTTAAGCCACGCCCAAGCAGCCAACCCAACAGACGCGGCGAGATGCGCTCGGCTAGCTCCGGCACGAGCTACTATACACAGGAGGAGCGGCTCTGCATTCGCAAGAACCCCGCCTTCCCGATCCAACAAACGGCACCGAAACCCTACCTTTCGGCCTGCGCTGACATCACCCCACGTGGCCGCGATTGGAACGCCGAGTTTCAGCTTGCCTGGTCCATGGACGACTACACGCTGGTCGGCGCTGAATCCAGAAAGGCGCGTCTGTACGCGATTGAAAGTGAGTTTGAAGTGGAGGCCGCGAAGACAGTCCGTCAGATTGTGCAGCTCGACGACGACGGGCCACGGGAGCTACCCAAGTTCGTTCAATGCTTTCGCGTTTTGAACATCTTTTTCCGCGTCCTCCCTGACAGTCGATCTGGCCGCAACTACATCGCCTCCCTCCGCGGTGTCTTGCAGAGCCAGACGCGCCTGCTCTCGGTGCCCCTGTCCACCATGTTCTACTACCGCGGCATGCCCATCCTGGCGCAGGCGCTGGTCCCGATGCCGCCACAGCCTCGTCGCCTCTACGGTGCGGACTCCCTCAACGACCCCGAGGTGGAGGGCGAGCTCATGTTCATGGCCGAGTCCCTCCACATTCCGTTTCCTGACAACACCCTCGAGGTCTACGAGGGCCTCGACGGACGCTACTACGTCACAAACTCAAACTCGACCCTCACCCCTTTGTTTCTCGGCGACACCATCATGAAGCGCCAGGAGATGCTGCGCCTGTGCCCGCGCGTCACTGAAGGGCCCGACAACGCGCTGGACGTCCTCGACGTGCCGTCCGTGCAGGACGCCATCGTTGCCGTCTGCACGCACTCCACGCAGAGGAAGCTGACGGATCGGATGCGCAGCTTGGGCGGCGTGCTGCACGAGTACGGCGTCAACCTTTGCTTGCTGAAGCACGTTGTGCGCCACTTGCAGTCCGCGCGCCGGCACTCAGCAGCCACGCTGGCCGCTGTCATGGAAGTGATTGGCTGCGAGATGGTGTGCCGCACCGTGAAGCAGGAGTTCTTTATCGAGGTCCAGGGCAAGCGCATCGCCTACAACGAGACCGAACTGTCACGATGCCTGTCCAAGCACCTCGCCGCGGCGTTCAAGCCCACCGCAGAGTTCCAGCGTGGCTTTCTCGATCTGGTGGCTCGCAAGTACGGCATCGTCGACGACGACAACGACTTCATCTCGCTGCTGACTGAAAGACGGCACGACTGGAAGGCGCTCGTGGTGGAGCGGGTGTGCGCCATGCTCGGTGTGGCCATGCGTCGCGGCCTCACGAATGAGATGACGTGGAAGCCGCTGACAAACGCGAGCGTCATCCCGGCCTTGGTCGACCCCCGCATCGCCATTCAGCTCGCCGCCTGGTACCGCTCCATCCGGACCGACGACGCCCACTGGTACAGCTTCTGCCTGCCACTGTGCTGGAAGGTCGCGTGCTGGCAGGACGAGTACGACGCGGCGCTGGCAATGGTGCGCGAGACTGTTCACGCCCAGCAAGCGCGTACGGGCACCGCCGAGATCATCTACTGGTCCATGCAGTGGTGCCACATCAACGTCTCCTTCAAGTCCATGCAGTGGCCGCTCATCGAGTCCGGGCGGCAGCTGAGCATCGGCGTGAACAAGGCGTTTGCGCGTCTTGCCTGCCCAAAGACACAGGGGCAGCGCCACATAGAGTACGGCTTCTGGCTTCTGGCCGCCGCGGAGAACCTGACGCACGACCCAGCGCACCTGCGCACGCTGGTGGAGGAGGCGGCCGGTCACTTCTACGCCGCCATCGAGAAGCTGCCGCGCTACCTCAAGAGTGAGCACGGCGCCTGGCTGCACCTGCAGCCGTACATTGGCCTGCTGCGGTGCAAGAAACTGCTCCCGTCGTGCTCCGTCGACACCCGTGCGCTGGTCGAGCACTCCATCGCGCTGAGCAACATTGGCTGGGCCTCCGACTTCTTCATCAACTTCCTCTGGGATCTCGGCCTCCAACTCGAGCACGAGGGCTACTACGAGCTCGCCATACGCGTGCTGCTGCTCGCCATCAAACTGTCCAAGCGAAAGCCGACCTTCGCGAGCGACCTGCCGGTGCTCTTGATGGACACGACACACGTGTACCGCGCGTGGGACGTGGAGCGATTCAGCGCGGAGTGCTTTGCACTGTGCGACGAGGCCGCCGCCTACGCCCGCAAACACTACGGCGACTCCAGCAAGCAGCTCGCGATCGTCTTGAACAACCGTGGCGCGATTGAGATGGAGCTCGACATGCTCGAGGAGGCCCGGGTCAACCTGCAAGACGCCGGGGCCGTTTTCGCGGCCGCCCAGGTGTCGGAAGACGATCCGGACTACCAAGCCTACTTGAACAATTTAGCCGCACTCAGAGACCGTCTCCACTCGACACGGTCCACCCCACAAAAGCGGAAACCGTCGCTGCCGCCATCGCAGCAGCCGGGTCTAACCTCGTCATCCACCACTGACGCACTGCCCCTTCAGCACAGGATACTGCTGCGCCGCTACCCGTTTCTCCAGCGTAACATGACACAGCTTCCGTGGGCTGACCTGCGCCTCTTGGAGGACGAGGCCTTCGTGACGCTTGCCCGAACGCGTGCGCGCGAAACGGGCGGATCAGCCGAGGCGAAGAAGCTCGAGCGGCTGATGCGGGATCGGGCGATGGAGCTGTTCCGTCAGCTCGAGTACGGGCAAACGCAGAAGGCATACCCGTTTCTGCCCACGATGCTGTCGGGCGTGCACGTGGAGGCGCTCCACCTTTTGGACGACATCCAATTCCTGCAAATGACGGACCCGCTGCGCTCAGCGTCCCTGCCCCAAGCCGAGCGGCTTCGCATTGAGCGGCGCGCGCTTGCACTGGTGCGTCGCCGCGCCGAGAACGAGGACAAGGCCCGCCGCTTCTTGGCCCGCCAGGACAACCAATTTGCCGATATGTACGGCGGCGTCGTCAACATGATGCTTCCGATCCCCTGGCTCCACATCCTCGAAGACCCCGCCTTTCAGCGTCTCGTAGAAGAACCACACACACGACCACAAAAACAACAGCAGCAGCAGCACATCGCCAATGCGAATGCGATTGCGCAGTTTGTCGATCAGGCAGAGTCGGACACGTGGACACTGCGACGCTCACTGACACCGTGGGTGTCACCGGCCCGCACGTACCGCGTGTCCCGCCGCGATCTGATCCTCGACAGCTACCTCACAGACCTCCTCGCGACGCGGCAGCACATCACCGACACCAATGACAGCAGTCTGTCCCTTGGCCTCGTGGACTTCCGCCTCTCGGCGTTGTGCCACGCCCTGTGCAGCCGCGCCGTCGTGACGCGCCTCAACCGCAACGTCGATAACGAGGAGCTTCATCAGCAGTACCCCTACCTGTCGGAGCGGCAGCATCACCAGCCGCTGAGTGATCTTTTCGAGGACGTGCTGCTACCGTGGAATCAGAACCTCGTGACCTCAGCGGGCCAACTCACCTCGCAGCAGGTGACCGAGGCGGTCACTGACAAGGCAAGCCTGAACTGGGGCACGAGCGACTTCAAACAGTGGTACTACGACTTTGACGGCGTTTCGACGGAGCGCGTCGTGCTGGAGGACTTGCCCCGACGCCGTGATCACTACTACAAGCAGCTCGATCTTCAGCGGCAGGGCTCGCCTCGCGGTGGTGAGCTGTGGCGGTTCTTTTCGCTCAAGATGCACCTGCGCCTGCTGCAGATCAACGCCCGGACGCGCAAGGCACGCGCCACCGTGTACGCGTCCCGTCTCGAGGTGGAGGGGCGGTACCCGTACCTGGAACGGCGCTACCTGGGGATTCACATCGCTGACCTTGGACTCGGTGAGTGCGCGCCATTCACGCGCTTGGCCGCGACTCACGCTGCGCTCCTGGAGAGTGGCGACGGTGCCGCGGCGTCTCAAATTCTCGCTGTCGAGGCGCAGCTGCGGCAAGTCGCCGTGGAACGCGCGAGGGCGATGCTGACAAGCGAGACACAGCTTCAACAGCGGTTTGCCATGGTCCCGGGCAGCAACACGTTGCTGCTGTCGTCCCTTGACCTGTTAAACCATCAGGCCTTCTTCGCGCACGAGCAGGAGCACCGTCAGGCTGGTCAGAGCACCGCGCGTGGTGACCAGCCCTCGGTGCGGCAGCGTCGCCTGGCACGCGAGATGTATGGCATGGCGGCTCACGTCGCTGCACTCGTGATGACGCACCACGAAGCGGAGGCTATCGCCGTGGCTGACCTCCAGGAGCGATATCCGTTTCTGCCCACCTCGACAGAGAGTGGAACGTTCCTGGCGTCGCTCGACATGGAGTGCGTACCCGCATTTCGCACCAAGGCGAACGAGCTGGATGCGCTTCGCTCGTCCTCCTCACACGATGCCACCGACAGAATCGTGAAGGCCGAAAAGTCCCTGCTGGACCTCGTGCTGAGTCTCGGGAAGCAGCATGACGCCTATTGCACGGAGTTGCGCGCGGCGATGACTGCGACGCACGCCTCAGGTGTGAAGAACGCACCCAGCGCAACGAGCACGACGCCGTGCAGTCACAACTTTGCCGACGTCTCCGTTGTCGCACTCAAGTCGACAGGGATGTCAAGCCAGCAGGTACGATCCATGAGCGCCGAAGCACGTCACCAACTTGTGTACGAAGCCTTGATGGAGGAATGTGACAGAATCGAAAGTGACGACTGTGTTCTTGCCGATCACCCAGCTCTCGTTTACCCGACACGGAAATGCGTTCACCTGCGCTTCCTGCCTCTCCAGACGGATGCCCAGTTTCAGGACTTACTCTCCGCTTACACGCACTGCTGCGCTAAAGCGCATACGCCGTCTGTGCATGCCGTACCTGCCGCTGCTTCTCTCATTCACTACCGACTCAGCCGGCGAGCGGACGAGCTGGCGGAGGCAACGCTGCGTCGGTGGAAGGTGCTTCAAGCGGCTCTTCCAGGATACCGCGTGCTCACGGATCAGGAGTTGCAGCACCTTGTGCGCAACCCGCAGCTTATCGTCGAGCTGGGCAAGGATGGCCGCGGATTCCTCACGCCAGCGTCGTCCGCCGCCATCTCACGCACGCTGTCGGACGCGGGCTTGCAGCGAAAACAACAGCGAGAGGACGCCCAAGCGCTTCGTGCCCAGGTCCCGGGCCTGCCCGCACCGCTACCAGTCGGACTTGTCGCGAACAGTCACTTCGCAGAGCTGTTTGCGAAACATCAGCGTGTCCTAGCCGACCTCACGACGGACGACCACACGTTCGCGACGCGCCTGGAGGCATCCGAGCAGGGGCTGCGCGACTACGCCCTGGCGTACATGATCAACCAGCGCCCGCTACCGCTGTACCCGCGCGGGGACAAGGGACCCGCTGGCCTCCCGCCGCTTGGTGGACGTCGCCAGGACAAGCTCACGCTGCCGCCGCCGGCGTCGTTGCGCGACAAGTATCCGTTCTTGCACTGGTACGAGCACATCCCCGGATGGTATGAAACCTTCTTCACGTGCAATGCGTTCAAAAGGCTCGCCGTGTCCTACGAGGAGGCCCTCAGGACGGGCAATGAAGCTGAGCAGATGTTCTGTGAGATGGCCTTGAACGCGCTATCTGACGCCATTGCAAAACGCCTTTTGGAACGCCAAAGCCAGAACACGGGCGACCTTTGGTCAGAAGACGATGAAGAGCGACAGGAG